>CAUYPK010140177.1:0-39496 GCA_963574355.1 Loris lydekkerianus | reverse complement strand
GAATGGAAGAAAAGGTATCCAATGTACTCAGCCCTACTATGAAGCTAAACTATAGCTTTCACATGAAGGCTATAACCCAACTATACCACAAGACTATGAGGAAAGGACCAAGGAAGGGGAAGGGAGGGGGGAGGTTTGGGTGGAGGGAGGGTAATTGGTTGGGCCACATCTATGGTGCATATTTTTATCTATAATAAAAAAAATAAAAAGAAAAAAGAAAAAAAAATTATTTGAAGAACACTCCAAATAAAAGCAAAATGCTTGGCATAACCATTAAAAAAAAAAAAAAAAGAAAAAAAGAAAATGCAAGAAAACCAGAATAACTAAGATAATCTTAAAAAAGAAGAGGAACAAAGTTTGGAACACTCACACTTCTCAACTTCAAATCTTGTTACAATGCTACAAAAATCAAGAATGTGATTCTGGCACAAGGACGTATGAGGATCAACGCAAGGAAAGTGAAAGCCCAGAAATAAACCCGTATATTTGTGGTCAAATGATTTTTTACAAGAGTGTCAAAATCATTCAATGAGGGGAAGAACAGCCTCTTTAACAAATGGTACTGGGACAAGTGGATACCCCCATACAAAAAAATTAAGTTGAACCCCCACTTGGCTCCATGCACAAAAATTAACTCAAAGTGGATCAGAGAGCCAAATGTAAGGAAAAACTATTGAATCATATACCGTATATACTCAAGTATAAGCCGAGTTTTTTTGGCACAAAATTTGTGCCGAGTTCGGGTTTTTCGGCACAAATTTTGTGCTGAAAAAACTCAGCTTATACTCAAGTATATACAGTACTTTCTACAAATGAATTATATGGTATGCAAATTATTTCTCAACAACCAGTATTAACAATATGTGATAGCTACACAAATAATACCCACACAGGGTTACTTTTGGGTGATAAGATTACAGTGAACGTCATTTTTCCTTTTTGCTTATGCCCCTTCTCTCCAGAGGCTGAACACTGAGAAATGCTGCAGAAAATATCCCTACAGCTGATAGAGTTATACTGACACCCAACATCCTTCCCAACTCTTAAGATCTTGAGATTTACCTTGGACAATACCAAAGGGTAGATTAATACATAGTCAACTTGGAGACTCATGGTTCTCTTCTGGGACAACTAGGAATATCACCATGTCATCAAAGGTGCCCCTTACATCCCTCTAAAGACTCACCATGCTGTAGTTCTTCAGGGCCAAGTGGGCTTTTCCCATGTGGAAATATGCCTTTGTGCATTTTTCATCACACTGCATAAAAGAGAGTGATCAGATGTTTCAGAAGCTCTGAAGTCATTAGCCATTCCCCTAACTACCTAGATAACATAGTTAAGGCAGAGCTTTAGCTCTCAGGACAGCTACCAGGGTTGACAATTAAAACTTTTCTGTGCATCTTCAACTAAACTAAATGACGCCTGCAAGGAGCTTGTTTGTACCAGTAAGCTCTCTATCAAATTAATTAATGATACCTGCCAATTTTCATTTCCATTTAATGAGACTCAATCAGGAAGCAAACCAGAAACCCTTAGTTTAGAAGAGCTCTTAACACTGGCTGTACATCAGAATCACCTAGGATGCTTTTAAAAATCCTGCCAGCCAGGAAATATCCCACTCAATTATGTCCCTGGCATAGGGACCAGGTATCAGAAATTTTTTAAGTTCTCCAGGTGACATAAATGTGAAGCCAAATTACTCTTCTGGCTTACTAGAAGAGAGAAGAATTTACTCTGGGAAAATAGCTGAGGTTCCCATTATATCTTAGTGGGCCTAGGACAGTGATTCTCAACCTTCCTAATGCTGTGACCGTTTATTACAGACCCACAGGTTGAGAATCCCTGGTCTAGGAAGTTCCTCCCCTCAAATAAACTACATGTGCACACTGGGAACTTACATTCCTCAGGATTAGGAAGAATGCTCCCTTCAAAAGGCAACATTGAAACAATGGCTGAAAGTAGACCATTTACACAGGGGTCCCTACACCTGTCTGCCTCTAATAATTATAACTTCACAGGGAATGATTCAGCAAAGAGACATATACTAAAATTTAAAACATCTAGTAAATAAAAATGTATTGAATCCATTTTATATTTAAGGCATTGTGTTGAGTCAGATGCCCTTCAAGGGTTCACATGTGGAGAGGTTAAGAGTTAAAGCTCAGGAGACTACAATGACCTGGGTGGATTCTTGTTCTGCCACTCAGAAGTGAGTCATTGGCCAGGCTACCTAAATTTTCTGACACTCATTTTGCTCATCTGGAAAGTAAAAATAATAATAGTATCTCTCTCTCTCAGGTAGCTCTGAGGACAAAATCATGTAAAACACTTAGGGCAGCACTGGGCAATAAATACATTACCAGCTGTTGCTGGTGCAGTTACAACAGCAGTGATCCACTTCCAAGAAAAAGAGAAAGTGTAAGAAGAACTGAATAATAAAACAGAGAACTTTTGGAGAGAACTCTATAGATAGATTTTCATATTCATCATTTCCTGATTCACTGCCAGGTGAATGAAGAAGAATGCTTGGCTGTTCAGCATTCTCCTTGTACTTCAACTTTACTAGTCCCCGAGCTTGATGGTTCATAAGAGTGATCTCATGAAGTCTTGCAACACTTCCATGAAGTAGAAGCAATTATTGTCCCCATTTTACAGATAAGGAAACTAGGGGTTGTAGAAGTTCAAGGTTATACATTTAGTAAGGGGAAGAACTGGAATTTGAACTCTGGCCATTTAACTTCAGGGCTCAAGGCTTTAATTTTTTTTTTTTTTTAATTAAATCATAGCTGTGTACATTGATATGATCATGGGGCATCATACACTAGCTTCATAGACCGTTTGACACATTTTCATCACACTGGTCGACACAGCCTTCCTGGCATTCTCCCAGTTATTGTGCCAAGACAGCTACATTCCACATCTACCAAGGCTTTAAAATTTAACACTAAATCTCCTTTAGAAAGGTGCTATAAAAAATGCTACTGAAAAAGTTCAGTGAAAGGAAACCTGCTTAAATGAGATGCATTGTTAAAAGGGCATGCAAAGGAGGAGTGATGTGAGCCAGATCTCGAGTGTTACCTATAGAGAGGTAAAGAAGGGAGGATGGGCTGGGCAAGGTGGGAGAGGATGAGGCTTCTACGACAGTGCCCTGGGACTGAGGGCAGGTGCTGGTAGAGGGAAGGCTAGGAGGAGGCCCTGAATGCCAGGCCAGAGGCTGAGTCATGAATGGTGCTGTGCAGGTGAGCTGGTCTGGAGGCGGCATGCAGAAGTGCCCAGAGGATGGAAGGGCAGCCAGGCAGAGGAGCCAGGGGACTACTTAGAATAAAGGCAGACATGGGAAGTCCTGGTGACGGTGAAAGTGAAAAGAAGTACAGACACCAGAGCTATGTCAGAGAAAACACTGACCAGTATCAACTAGCTATACGTGAGAGTGAAGGAGGGTATGAGGCAAGACTGAGGCTCGAGATGACTGCAAGACCGCTGGGTCATTAACAGAAAAGGTCAGTTAGGGCTGGGAGCTAAGAGGGGTGAGTGGGAAGAAGAGTTGCCTTCTAGACCTTCCGAGTTTCAGGGAGTTTCAAAGACAATCAAAAGGAACCTGCCAGAGTTGGCTAAAATGCAGCCCTGGAGTTGGGGAGGGGACTAGGCTGGGAAGGGGACGAAAGCCACATGCAGAGGGGAGAGGGAGACCAGAGCTGGGAGAGGCAGCGAGCAGAGCAGCGAGCCATGCTAAATTCACAGAGGAAATAAGGAAGCAGGAAAGGAACAGTCAAGGGCATAATAAGAAACACTAGCGCTGCAGCTTATAAAAGCCAAATACCCACAGCATATTCACTGGCAACGCACCAGGGTAATAACAGGCGGAAACCAAGCCCCAAGCATTAAAGCCTTGTTCACTGCCAACTGTGTGTCACCATTAAGTGGTTTTGGTTGTGACTTTGCCTTCCTCAAAATGACGCAAAGGGCTGCTAACGGAATTTCTCACTAAAGGATCCATTTTCCTTTGATCATGTGTCAACCCTCTCAGGTGAACCCCAGGTTTCCTTGAAAGGAATTCTGCCCTCAGAAGATGTATTTCCTTGTGCAGGAAGTGTTCTTCCAGGAAAGAAATGGTTCTAATCGTAATTGAAACCAGCCTCTCTGCCTTATCTTCCTTGACAAGGAACATGAGTCTTGAAATATCATCACATGAACTTGTCTCTACCAATTTAAAAGTGTCAAAAAATGTAAAATTGGCATGAAAGTACTAATACTATTAATAATGGTGTGCCAGGGAACATTCACTATTGATATATTACTTTTAAAGGGAGTTAAACTTTCTCTTTTAATTTATGGCTGCAACCCAGAACCAACCATTATTAGTTTTTATTTTATTTATTTTTTTATTAAATCATAAAGAGGTAGATCATGTATACATTAATGCATTTATGGGGTACAATGTGCTGATTTCATGTACAATTTGGAATGCTTACATCATATTGGTAAATATATCCTTCACCTCATTTACTTAATTATTGTGTTAAGACATTTATACTCTATACTTAATAGATCCAACATGTACCCTTGCTATATGCACCATAGGTGTGGTCCCACCCTCCTCCCCCCTCATTATTAGTTTTGAGAACTCATTGAACACTTTTTCCCCATCTCTCCAAGTGTTTACCTAAACCTCTTCAGGTGGGAGTCTCACTGGGCATTTAACTGGCTGCAGAGTGTCAGTGGTTTTTAATGTCAGTTCCATTGGCCCTGCTTTGCCTCAGTTTCACCATTAATTATGCTGTGCTTCAATTACCATGTGAGAATAGGCCAGTGTGTTATCCTGAATCGCACAATGGTGTGTCTACCTGTTTGGTCTTTTTCAGATATGAAAAGATGCTCTTGGAAGCCCTGTGATATCTTGTTTCTTCCATAGCAGAGAATGAGACCCACACCCAGGGACTATGGGATGTAAGGTTCCAATGGAGAGGCCTGCTATAGTAGATGGTTAAGGATCTGGGATTACAGTTATACTGACACTAGCTTCCCGATCCTGTGTGCGTTACTTCATTACTAAGGCTCAATTTTCCTTGTCAGAACAATCAAAAAATAGAAATATTATACAGAATAGAATAGAATGTTGTGAGCACGTAGAAAACGGTGTTTTTGCGATCATTGGAGCAACTAAGAAAAACATCCTTGTCTCTCTCTTCTCTTGCAGAATGATGGTAGAAAAAGAAACCATGATCAAAAAAGGTGACAAAGAAAGTTAGTGGATCTGGGCTGGGACTGTGAGGATCTTGGTCATCAGCTTTGGGCAACTCTTAGAACTTAAAGAGTTGGGACGAGAGGTGTTGCACACACTATTTTTGAAGAGCTAAAGAAATCAGACATTTTACCACTGTGCTGTCAGATGCCTTGCTGCTCATTACCAAATGTCAGTTTTGGAGGATCCCTAGTGTTTTATAAACCATTATAAGCAAAGGTGACTTTCCCTTGCTTACCCTTACGATAAAAAACAAACAAGTAGACATGGCCAGCATGTTGCTATTCAAGGTGCTGGTTTGGGGCCATGCTCAGTAGGCTACAACACGTGTGCACATCAAAGAATTGAAGCCCCAGGATAAACCTGGCACATTCTCCTTGTACTTCAACTTTACTTGATTCAAAGTTTTAAAAAACAATACTTTTATATAGCATTAAAACAAACGAATGTTATGAAGTGCCATGCAAAATTCACAAGGATTTTTAAGATAAAACACATATCTTGAAAGAAATTTCATTCACTCTGTCTCTGAACCCGGGAAAGGCTCATGTTCATTTTCCTCTGCTGTTAGGAAGTGCTTCAGTCAGGAGTCTGAGAAGCACTAGTTTGGGTTATGTGAAGCTCTCTGTGGCAGAGTAATAACTCTGGGGAATGTGGAGAGAAGATTATTTAAATATCTAGACATAGTCACCTAAAGTAAATCATGTCCCTAAGAAGTGATCACTCCATTTCTCTTTTACTTCTATGCACCTTTGATTATTATTTTGGCAGATTTTGGAGGAAATACCACACACAATATTATGCTATCTGCCTGAGGCCTGACAGAGTTGAATAGTAGAGATTCCTTTCTTTAGATTATTCCTCTACAAACAGAGGACATTGTGTTTCCAAATTATTAGGGCTAGAGGGAAAAAACACAAACTGATGAGGAAGAATGGCAACAGCACAGAAACGATCTCCCACGGTGGCTCCAGAAGACAGAAGGCGGCATTTCCTCTCTCCCGAGCAGCAAGGCATCTGACAGCACAGTGGTAAAGAATGTGCTATTTCAACACAAGACCTTGAAAGACCAACAACAACGGCAGCTTCTCTGGAGTGCTTACTATGCAGTAGGTCCTTTAGGTACATGACCACGCCCTCACAGCAACTGTATCCTATTTTATAGGTGTCTACCTCTTTGGTCTTTTTCAGATACAAAAAAGATGCTCTTGGATCCTACAAAGCTTATCTCCTCTCCTACACGATACACTGGCAGCTGCCTTGTATTTACTTCAGGACTAAGAGATTGGGCTTAAACAAACCCAGCACCACTTTGCTGGAAGGAAAATATTCTCTTACCTTCAGAGCCCACTCGCAATCTGCCAGTGCCTTCTCATAGTCCTCGAGTTTCATATAAGCCTGTAAATGACACAAATAACTGATATTCATATTCAACTCTGCATCATACAGTCTTTACGCAAAAGAGCCGCTGAACAGCAGAGTGGTGATGAAATGTACCCAACCCTGACCTAGATTGGTTGTGATCCCAGCAAGAAACAATGGTGAGTGTAACTGAGGAGGGTTTAGGACAGGGATTATTTATGAGGGGAGGGCAGGGCTTAGGGAAATGAACAAGGGATGTTACAGAATCCCAGGGCTAGCAACAGTAGATAGCAACTACCACAACTCCTAACTTAGGGGGTGGAAGGAAGGAGAAATGAACAAAACGGGAAAGATTAATCTGTGCAAAGACCTCCTGACTGTGAGCTGAGACCTTCACTGGAGGTGAAAGCAAGGAGAATAAATACCCTAATCTCACCTCCCTTTTCCCTTCAGATTTCATGAGCTGAACATAAACAGAAGCTAGAGGGCTGGGAAGCCAAGAAGCCACTGTACACAGGTCATCCCCCAGGACACAGAGCAGGGCAGAGGAGGAGATGAAGAAAGCAGCACACTAATCATGTCTACAAAGGAAGTGCTCACTTCTGGAGTCTTCCCAGAGCTCCAGAAGGACACCAGACAATAAAGGGAATCAAAAAGACAGCTAAACAAATGTTGGAAAGGATGTGGAGAATTGTAACCCTTATATACTGTTGATAAGAATGCAAAATGGTGCAGCGCCTTTGAAAGACAGTCCGGCAGTTATTTATTAAATAGAAGGTTAAATGGAGAGTTACCACATAACCCAGCAATTCTATTCCTAGCTTTATAACCAAGAAGAATGCTAAACATACACCTATTTTTAAAAAGCTTGTACATAAATGTTCATAGCAGAATTATTCATAATAGTTAAAAAGCAAAAACAATCTAAATGTCCATCAACTGATGAATGGATGAATAAAATGTGGTATGTCCATACAATGGAAAATTATACAGCAATAAAAAATGAAGAATTGATGCATACTACAATATAGATGTATCTTGAAAATATTATGAAAAATGAAAGAAGTGGTCACAAAATAGTAAGAGTCCACTTATGAAATGTCTAGAATAAGCACATGTACAGTGACAGAAAGTAGTGGTCACCTGAGACTGGGAGTAGGAGTGGGAGGACTGGGGAACAACAGCTACACAGATTGAGGTTTCTTCTTGGGATGATGAAATGTTCAAAAATTGATTGTGATGGTTGCACAACTCTGTGATTATACTAAAAACCATTGAATTGTATATACTTTAAATGGGTGAACTGTATGGTGTGTGAATTATGCCTTAATAATGCTGTTAAAACAAAACAATAAACAGAAAGCCCTGCTTCTGAACTCACGCGCACAGCAGGAAGGAAGGAATTCAGGAAATAGGCTGACATTTAAGTCAGACCATGGCTATAAAACCTCCTGCCAAATGCCTGGGGCACTCTTTTAGAACACCCCATACTTAGGGAGAATCTAGAAAATCAAGGATTGACTCAGAATCCTATGATCCACTCAAACTAAACCAACTTGATAATTTATTTCATTTAAAACTTCTAAGAACTAAAGGCATGTAAACAAAGCACAGAGGCTACAATGACCTGTCTATTAATTACTGGATAAATAAGTGGTAAATAAATTCCTATCAAACTGCACTACGTATATGTGAAGTGCTCTTCATGATGGGCTCGGCCCTGTAGCTCATGGAGAACCTAAGTAGCCAGCCAAAGCAAGGAGGAAGCAGGTAATAGCCAGCTAATGCACTTCTGCAGAGCAGCTCTTGGCTCTGAAAGAAAAGCTGTGATGTGCTGCTTTCAGTAACTTGGGTTCTATACTCATTGGAGAAGACAACTCTGTGAGCTGTTTCTATGAAGCATCATGTTAGGGTCCTGGGTATCATTTGAAAGTCAGAGGATGTGAGGAAGAAGCTGGCATCATTCTAGACAATTGTGGCCATGATTTCACGACACTCTCTCAGGATACATACAGACTCGAAAAACATCTGTATGGGCTGCAAAAATAATATCTATACAGACTTTTACTTTTTCTTTTTTTTCCCCCTGAACTTCCTCATTTTCTTTTGTTTTTGCACATTTTAAAAAGAATTACTCTTTCCAAATAGCAATTAAACTCCAGATTTACCTACATTATACCAGCAATCTATTCATCATAATATTGCTTCCAGGAGAAAAACAAAGCAATCAAAGGGCAGGTTTTCTTTTCTAGCAAGCAACACTCAATTGGCAGGGTCCTTGTTACGTGTTTTCTAACACCACATGCATACAGGAGAGGCATTTTAAAAATAGTCGATGGTTCAAATGATTTGTAACACCAGACAGCACATTTTGAATTTCTCTGAATAAGCTTTCTCTTTGGGAAAGCTGGGAGAAATTGCTCCTCTAAAGCTTTTCATTGCATTTACTTATATTTATCCACATTCATTCTTAATGTGATTCTTCAGAACTAATCACAGTGCTGCTTAAAATTGAGTGCAGTGAAAATGTAACTAATTTAGATGAATCAGGGTATATAGACAGTCAGAATTAGATATGTCTGAATTACGTAACTTTTTAAAAGCAATTCATTTTATTGCTTTCAAATAACTTCAGAGTTGAGCAAGTATCAGTAGGTAGATGTTTTTAGAGACAAAGTTTGATGATAAGTAAGAAGGAACTATAACTATTGTATTAATTGCTTGCATTTAAATGATTCTCCTGTCTTGCAAACAGAAACTTAATTCCCTTAACTGGACTTTTGTGTCTCTGATGTTATGTAACTTTACAAGGATTTATCGGACATCTGTTACAAAGCATTAAGAGAAAAAGTATATGGCAGTTTTTGCCATCAAAAAGTTTATCTTGTCAGGGTGGAAATGTACTGTTAAAACATACTCAGGCCATCTTATTTACTGACTCATTTTCTCATAATAAATTTTCTCCACAAATGGAACTAGTTAAATGACACTTCACTCTTAGTCTGACTTACCCAAACTGCTAAACTAATGAGGTTACATTGCATTTGGGTTTACTTATCATTAAATTACTGTCACTCCCAAGAATTTCTGGCCTCCAGATGTCCTGTTTCTTGTTATCAATACTCTTCCTCAACATACCACAGCCAGACATTCTTGATCTTAAGTTACAGAAATTGGAGCTGATGAGGGCTCTGCTGCCACCTCTCCCTTTTATAAATGACAAGGCATCAAGTTCCTCTTACACAGGTCCTGCTGATGTATCCCAACCCTCGGACAATCACATCCTTGATTCTGCCAGTTTGGGTGGGTTTCTCTGACCACCAGGGAACTCTACCGTACAAACACTCAACTGCTTCTCAAGGTCACAGGAGACATTTTTGTTTCATCTGAGAACTATTAGCCCACCCTTCATTATGTAGTCAGTAATAAACACAAAGGTGATGGTTTTCACCCAGTGTTCCAGGAAACTGAGTTCAGCTATGATATAAACCGAGGCGTAAAGGCTTTCTGAAACTCAAAATTTCCAAGAAATTCACTCCAGGTCCATCAGCTATCCAGTTTACCCTTGCCACTGAACTTAATCCTAAGGAGGGACTGAAACAATGAATAAGAAACTAACAGGAGGGCGGCCCCTAGGAGTTTAAACTAGCACCAAAAAAGCAAGCTCGACAAATGCAGTCACTGACAGCAGAATTCCAAGGTCTCATTGGTCACTTATTTCCACTTATGTCCTTTATCCACATGGACAAACTTGGCGATGTGCCGGAGCCAACTGACACTGTGGAGGGAGCCGATGGCACGTGGCTCTTCCCAAGTCCTCATTTGGTGATTCCAAATTGGTAGCCTGACATCAGACCATGGGAAGAGTATTTACACCACAGAAACGGGATGTGCTGCCCACAAATCACTCCCCTCACCCCGAAACAAGAGCTAGCTGTTAAGCGTTTTCGGGCTCCCCCAGCGCAACCATCTGGTCTCGTCTTTGACTGTTGTCATAGGTGTAGTGACAACTGTTCCCAGAGAGTGCCCCAGGGACCCTCCTCGGCTCGCTGACCTGCGCGCGGTTGGTGTATAGCACTTTCATATCCTTCAGCTTCCCCAGACCCTCCGTGTAGCACCGGATGGCTGCTTCATAATCGCCTTTAACAAACTCTTCGTTCCCCTTTTCTTTGAGGGCTGTGAGAGAACAGGCACACACATGAGCTCTCACCACATGCTGGAAAATTCTTTCATGCTTTATTCCCCTGGTTTTCCAAATCTACTCTGAAGGTCTGATCCAAAAGGGCCTTGTCACTTGTTTCTTTCTGCAGATACTGCAAAACCAGCTTCTTAAAGTATACTTTCTCCACATCTCCCCCTAAAGTATTCTAAGTAGCTTCTCAGAAAGGGTAAATGTTTCTGCATCAAGGCTTAGCACCACATCAAGCTTTCAACAGTGACCAAGTCTATACCTTTACTATCCCACACTAAGGGTCAAATAAATTAATGTTCTAACAACTATGGAGTCCTCTAGCTCTGCAGTAGGGGGTGGTATAAAATAAATGCAGAAAGCATTCCTCTGTACGTATCTCCCCCAGCACATACAACCCCCTCTCTTTCTTTTCTTATCTTTCTCCTCTCTTTTCTCACACCTTGGTTTCATTTTTCTTTTTCACTTCACCTATGCCTCAGGCTCGCCAGTGGTACCTCACGCCTATCCCTCCGTTTTCCAAGCACTGCTTAGGACTGTGCAATCCCATCTGCTGAGTCCATGTGTATGTTTTAGAAAGAGGTCTGACTGTGGAAGCAGACTGAGGGCTGTGTCCTACCCCCGGCTCTTGGCAGCAGGAACAGAGAACAGACGACCAGCGATTTTTGCCTGGTCAAGTCCCATTGCCTCAGGACCATCACAAACCCATGGAACCGGAATCTTGATATCCTTGAACATCAGCACATGGCTTCATAAGCTCTTTCTAGCACGGATCATCCCAGCTATTGAAAAGTAAGGGCTGACAATTACCATCTGCCAAGACTTTGTTTTCCCTTCTTCTCTCGGCTCGTTCCTTTGCATCCTTCTCCACAGATGCCAAGAAGGCCTCTGACAGCAGAGTAATTTCAAATATTAAAAAGAAAGATCCAAATACTATAATCAGTTCTTTAGTTCAAATTCAGAAGACAGCTACTTTAGAACTTTACAGCCACACTTCTCATGCACACACACACACACGCACACACACACTCAATTCTGAGGCAACTAAATGACATTTTCTTAATTTGACATTAAATGGTAATCTGTGTGATGTATTATTATACATGATGGCTATGACTGTGCTTCAAATTTGAATTATGTCTTTTAAAAGAGTTTTTCTTTGAAGAGTGACTTTTTTGTTTCATTTAGCATAATGAGCTTCTGAGCTGAGCAGTAGAGAAACTACTTGGATCCCTTGAACAGCTAAGAGTAAATTGGATGATATAGAATCACTGAATTCAGTTTACAAAAAATTGGGCAGGAGAAAACAGAGAAAAATCTTTGAATACCATCCCTCCCCTCTGACCACTAGTAACAGAACTGCCTGATCAGTACGTTTTGTTCACAGGTTGGTTGTAAGCCAGAGGCTATAATTTAAGGGGCTATAATATAAGAGGCTATAAATTTATAATTTATAATATAATATAATCAGCAAAAACCGATCCTAACTAAAGATTAAAAATTGGGAAGAGAGATGCTGTCCTTACCTGAGTTTATTTCTTCCACATTCTGCAGGGCACAGATTATCATAAAAACAAAGAAACAAATTTCAAAAACCACTCTCTGATTTATGTGTATATACATCAAGAAAGGCAATGAATTACAAATGAGAATCAGGTCATTCCTTTAACCAATAATGTAGGGCTCCAAAACATGGGGGGGGGGGGGGCTTGCTTTTAGATCAGGAGATCTGATTATGGGCATTGCTGTGGCTGTGGCTATGGGTGCTGCTGTGGGGTTAAATATGCAGAAAAGAGGCATTCCAGGTCAAGAGACCTAGGCTGTGACTGTATGAATTGAAAATACAAAGTAGTGAAATTTATTACCTTAGCAGTGCAGCATGATAGAATGTATATCATATATAATATGATTACATATATTATATATAATCCCCTTTCAGGGGTTGAAGAGGCCAAATTTTTATTAAGACAGACTCAAAGGTTTATATAAAGATGATCCAGAAGGACCAAGGGAAACAAAACGAAACAAAACAAAACAGAATTTCCCTATTATGAAAAAGAATCCAAGAAACAAAAGACTATTTCAGCCTTAGCAGACAATCTGAGATTAAACTACTTCTTCAGTGTAGGTCTTGTCATTGTATCTATTTATATGCGTTCATAACAAAAAGGAAACCTTTGTAGGAGCTTGTGGAGGACTGATCACAGTCTTGTTCAAGGTGGTCCTGCATCCATCCACCTCTTGGTCTTCCTCCATAAGCAGTAGTCTCTTTTCTGTCTTGAGGACAGCTTTCTGTTGTATAACTGGGTCATCAGAATTCATCTCTTGAATTAAACTGGCTAGAAGAGAAATAAGATGTGAATCAATCAAACATGGTCTTCTAAAGACCCTGTTCACTAGAAAGGATGATGTCAAAAACTCATAGGGAAGCTCTTAAAAGAAAAAAATGCAGCAATAGAAATCAAAATGGAGCAATCAGAACCAATGTGAAAAAATTAAGAACAGGATTTGTTTTGCCCAGAAAAAGTTACTAGAGAATTTAACTACGCTTCAAGGAATGGAGTTTTAAGCCACTATTAACCCAATAATAATTTATGGAGAGCTTATAATGAGTTAGAGAATATGCTGAATGCTATAGATGACAATGATAAATAAAAAGGATTCTTTTTCTTGAAGAGTTTGTGATTTTGTGTGGGAAACAAACATGTAAGTACAGGCAGCTCTGACAGCACAAAACAATAGCCCTCAGCCCTATCCCTGCCTGTCTACACTTTATTGCCTCCCCGGCTTACATCTACCATCTATCACTTGGCAGCCATCCTGCCCAGGGTCAACTCCCTTGCCCTCCCAACACATGCAAGAGACAAAACTTCAACTCTAGATGAATTCAACCATCCACTTCTCTTTTTCAGGGATGCTGGGGAGCACTGAGAGAGACAGACAGGTGCTGGTCCCAACTCAACTGGACTTCCAGTGATGGACAACCAACCTTCTCATCCTGGGCAATCTTTAAAGACTTTTAAAAGTTTTGTAATCTAAACCTGACCGTCTCAGACAGAAGACCCTATCCATTCAGAAAGGAAAGAGATACTGTCAACTTCCTGCCCTCAAAACTACAAAATTGCGTGTCCTACACCTACATTCATCTGTCCTTCCTTCCTACCACAAGGAAAAGGTGTCCCTCCACCTGTAGGAGGCTAATCCCTCACCCCATACTCAGGGTCTTAGCGTCTCTTTTTGCATAATCAGTAACCTTGCATCACCAGTTAATTATACCATTTTGGCAATATTTTCAACCTCTTCTATTTGACCAGCTTCTTCATAAAGTTTGTTTATACACTTTAAATCTCCCCCAAATGCCCTATTTCCTCCTCTTCACAACTAAACTTCTTAAAGGCATCTTCCTTTTTTCATTGAGTTCAGGTGTCCCAAAAGTTGCCCATAAAGTTGTGGGGAAATGGGAACCTGTAGCTAAATGTACCTTTACTTACAAAATATTGATTACAAAATATTTACAAACTATTCTCTCCCTGTTGGCCAGCTGTCTGTAAATTTTTTTAAATGAATATTTTGTACATAAAGGAGCACAGAGCTACAATTTCTCCTTTTCCCTGTGTATGGCAATTTTTAGGACACCCTATACTTCCCATTTCTTCTTTCCCACTGACTCTTCACAGAAATTAGTTTTCAAACATTTTAGTTATAAAGTATCTTACACATATATAAAATAACAGACAATTTTGTTTCCATGCCATCTGTAAGTTAACAGGTATCCTTTCTCCAGCATGTTTTAATGTGTAATACTCGCCTCACTTAGCTTTTACTGCATAACAGCTCCCTCCAACTTTGTGGCTAAGCCTGTGTTATTTAGCTTAGTTTACAATTCTCTGGTCCAGCAACTTGAGCTGGACTTAGCTGGCCAGCTCTTCTTCTAGTTTCTGCAGGGGTCACACAGACACGTATATCTGTGGTCAGCTGTCTGAGTGGCTCTGCTTTAGAAAGTTGACTGGTAGTTTGCTCCGGCGATGGGAGCAACCAGGGCAAAGTACATCTTCTCCAGAAGGGGTTCCCAAGAGTGGCATGGAAGCCCCAAAGCACATTCACTTTTCAACCCTTGCTTAAGTCATGTTTGCAAACATCCCTTAGGCGAAAGCCCGTTACACGGCCAATCCAGATTCAAGGAGTAGAAAAACAGATTATTACAGACTTAGTGATGGGAAGAAGTTTGTAACCATATTCGCAATCTACTGGAATATTTGTCTATGTATATTAAAAGACTTAAAAATATATGTTTGTATTAAATGTGCATTCTTTTGTAAACTTTTCTCTCAATATGTTTTAGAGATTTGTTTTTGATATATTTAGCTCCACTTGAGTCATTTAAATCATTGTATATACCACAGTTAATCCATCTCTTTATTGATGGATAACCACGTGGCTTTTTTATTTTTTGCTACAATAAACAGATGCTGACGTGAGTACCTGGTACACATGCTACATATGCTTCAGGACATGGCTGTATCTATTTTTATTCCCACAAGCAGTATATTAATACAAGATTTCCCATTCTTCCACATTCTTGTAAACACTTGTTATGTCAAATTTTTTAATTGTTGCCAATATGATAGATAGAATAATTCACTAATGTTTTAATCCACATTTTGCTGAATCTGCTTAGATTGGGTACCTTCTTATTGCTTTGCAGGCCATTTAGATTTCCTTCCTTTTCTGTGAAGAACCTATTCCTATCCTTGGCCAATTGTCTATTGGGTCATTTTTCTCTCTCTTATTCATTTACATGATTCCATTTTGAAAAAATTTTTACATTGTTTTTTAGACATCTCAGTATGTTGCCTAGGTTGGATTCAAACTTGTGGGCTTAACTGAATCCCCTGTCTCAGCCTCACGAGTACATGGGACTGTAGGTGCCTGCCACCCTGGCCAGCTGACTTCTTTATATACTCTGGACTGGCTACATACATTTGCAAACATCTTCTCCTTGGCTATGGTTTATCTTTTCACTTGTTCTTTTTGTTTGTTTGTTTTTACAACAATTATTTTTATTAATGATAATTTCTTCAAAGAGGATATGCATAGGTAAAAAAGGACTAGGAAAATAGGACAAAACATTAAGAGTTGTTGCTTCTGAGTGACAGACAAATGGGTGATTATTTTCTAGTTCCTCATTTTCTACATTTTTTAAATTTCTCCAAAAATAGAAAGAGAAAGGAATGGAAAAGGAAAAAAGAAAAAAGGAGAAAAGATCAATGTGGTGTTCTGAGCTGCACACCTTTCTGGAGGCTGGCTTTTTCAGCTTCTAGAAGCCATGAGCATTCTTTGGTTTACAGCCTCTTCCTCCATCTTTGAAGTCAGCAGCAATGGGCCAGATCCTTCTCATACCTCTGTCGGTTCTTCTGCCTTCCTCTTTCACTTACAGACTCTTGTGATTACACTGGATACTTCCAGATTAACCAGGATAGTCTCCCCATTTTAAGGTCAGGTGATCAGCAATCTTCATTCCCCTTTGCCATGTAACCTAACATATTCACAGGTTCCAGGAAGTAAAACATGGACATCTGCTCCCCACAGGTCTCCTGAGTCAGGAGTCCTTGACACCTTGCCCCACACCAGACTTCCTCCACCTCCAACCCAGCCTCTATGTGTTTAAGGTTTGGGTTGTTTTTGTCTCTCTTTTGATTCAAGTGTCTCCCTACAGGTTTTTATAAAGTAACATTCCTCTTCTTCTTTTTTCTTGCGAGGGGGTAGACAGTCTCACTTTGTCACCCTTGGTAGAGGGCCGTGGCATCACAGCTCACAGCAACCTCAAACTCTTGGGTTCAAGTGATTCTCTTGCCTTAGCCTTCCAAGTAGCTGGGACTACAGGAGACTGCCACAGCAGCCAGATCATTTTGATGGGGGAGGGGGGGTTTAGATGCAGGGGTCTTGCTCTTGCTCAGGCTGGTCTTGAACTCCTGAGCTCCAGGAATCCACTTACCTCGGCCTCCCAGAGGGCTGGGACTACAGGCGTGAGCCACCGTGCCCAGCCTTCTTCTTCATGATTATTTTGAGATTTATTTGTGTGTACCAGTAGTCCATTCCTTTTCATTGCCGGGTAATATTCCATTGTATGAATATCCCACAAATTGTTTATTCATTTGCCAATATAATTCTTCTAGTCCTTTGCCAACTTAAGTCTTTTAGGGTCAGAAACATCTCTTTCTTCCACATCCTTTTTTTAACCAACAATGCATTCCAGACAAGGCATTTGGGAGTGTACAGAGTCCAAGACAAGTGTTCACTCTATGCCCTAACTTAAGGCTTCCAATTACCAGTAACTGATCTGAAGCCAGGAATCCCACCGCCAGCAGCCTGGTGTCCACTCTCATGATTCTTTGAGGGACTCAGGTCAAGCATCTTAAAGACCTGGAAGGATGGGGCTCATATCAAAAAAAAAAATCTTCACTTATTTTTATGGAACCCTGTATTGAGGAGATTCTACTTTAAAAAATACACTAATTTTTTCCTTTATAATTTATGCCTTTTTGGTTATTAAGGTTATAAATATACTCTTTTAAGCATCTTCTCAAAATTTTAAAGTTTTGTTTTCCTCATTAAGGTACTTAATCCACCTGCAGTTGGCTTTTGTGGAGGACAGGAGCATCTTGTTGAGGAGTCCCCTGCCTTCCCCATTGATGCTTCTTTGTCGTCCATATTACATGTGTGAATCTGCTCCAGGCTCTGCGTTCCTTCCCACTTGATTTTACTAGTCTTTCCCAGCACTAAAACCTCCATGCATTAATCACTATAGCTTTATCATAAATCTTGAACATTGCGTAGGGAGAGTCATCCTACCTTCTTTTTTTCTGCAGAAGTTTCTTGGCTATTCTTGGTCCTCTGCCCTTCCATGTGAACTGTAGAATCTGTTTGTTGAATTCTACTGCAAACTACTTCTGGGCTTTTGATCTGAACTATATTGACTATATAGAATAATCTGGAAACTGACATCTTTTCCAAACGAGTCTTCCCATTCATGATAAAACACATGTCTCCATTAATTTAGATCTTCTTTTATGTCTTTTAATTTTTAACTATATACCATACTGTATTTTAATTTTGCTACTTTCTCCTTAATGTCCATTTTCTGTTCCAGGATCTCATCCAGGATACCACATGACATTTAGGTTTCTCTGGGCTGTGACAATTTCTCAGACTGTCCTTGTTTTTGATGATCTTGACAGATCAATTTGGGTTTATCTGGTATTTTCCTCATTGTTAGCCTGGGGTTATGGGATTTGGGGAGGAAGACTATAGCACATACCAAGAGTACATGCTATCAATATGACTTATCACGAGGTTAAGCTTGATGATCTAAGGTGGTAAAGTTACCTGTCCCCCTCTCTGTACATAGGGCACTCTAGAAACAAGTCACTTTATATATCACATTTAAAGGCCGGAAAGTTATGTTTTACCTTCTTGAGATTCTCGTCTCTACATTAATTATTTGGAGTGAGTTTATTGCTCTCAGTGTAAACACAAAGGTCTTCCGTGATCTGGCCTCTCCATACTCAGATGGGACCCTTCTCTCAGTCCCTTCTCTCAGTCACATAGGGTTTTAATTCCTTACACTTCTCAAAAGTACCACAATCTCCCTTAACTCCCAGATTTCCTATCCCATTTTTCCTATCACCTGGAATACTCCCCTGCCCTCTTTCCAACAGCTAACTCTCACTCTTTAGATTTTTGCTTAAGTCACTTCTTCAGGAAAATCTTATATGACCTCTATGATGGAGTAAATTGTGCCCCCCCCCATTCATATGATGACACCCTAACCCCCCATGTGACTGTATATGGAAACAGCACCTTTAAAGAGGTAATTAAATGAGGTTATAAGGGTGTACCCTAATACAATATGATTGGTATCCTTATAAGAAGAGAGACAGCAAACACACACGCAAGGAGCTGACCACATGCACATAGAGTGGGAAGGTGGCCACCCATGAGTTAAGGAGAGGCCTCAGAAGAATCTAAACACACTGACATCTTGATCTTGCACTTCTGGATTCCAGAACTGTGAGAATATGCATTTCTGTTGTGTAAGCCACCCCTGTTACTGCTGTTACAGCAGCCCCAGCACACTAATATAATCCCCTAAGCTGTGTTAGGTTCCTATACTTTGTAAGTCTCTTTTGTATCATGTCACACTTGAAATTACTTACTATCTGTTTTTCTTACTGAACTATAGATATTATGAAGAAAGGTAATTCTTTTGCTGTATTCTTTTGTGCCTTGCAAAACTCAACATATAGCAAGAGCCCAAGAAATGAATAAATAGAATTTAGGTAACACATGGCTACATAAATGTCAATTAATTTAACATGAAATAAAATTAGAAATTCAATTCCTCAATCATGTGAAGACATTTGAAATGCTCAATAAGTGCATGTGACTGGTGGCTTCCACAGTGTACGGTGCGGACTGCAGAACATTTCCACCATCACAAAAAGTTCTCTTGGACAGTGCTAGAATAAATGATACCTGAACAAACTTTGAGCCTGAATAAAAGAAAGATGGGGAGGCAGAAGAAATGACAAAGATCAAGTACAGAATATGAAACACAAGAGTATGTGTGGGAAACTATCAGCAGTTTGCTGCTGCTCAAGTGTGAGGTAGGGAGAGACAAGAGAGGTAAGGACAAGGTCACGGGAGGACTTAAGTCCTGATGAGAGCTTGTGATTTATTGTGACTACAAAAGGAATCCAAGCAGAGAACTGTCTGGGTCAGATTTGCATTTTAGATACATTACTCTGTGGGGAGTATAAACCTGGAGGGAGGAAAAACAATTAGGGGGTTGTTGAAACAGTCTGGATAAGAGGAACCAGAACACAGGGAGGGCTGGAGGGCTGGAGCTGGAGAAAGAAACCAAACCTAGATGGGACGTTGGGTGGAAAGATGGGAGGAGTCCAGTATGACTTGTGAATTTCTGGACGGTAGTGCCAACAACCGAGACCAGGATGAAGGGGAAGGAGAACCAGGTTTTATTTGAGAGGGGGAGGGTAGAGAGGGAGAGAAATGATGATTCCATTTTGGACCCGTTAAGTTTGAGGTTTGGACCCAGGAAAGAAAGCTAGGTGTCAATTTAGACATGGATGTCACCCACAGGTGGTAGGTCAGAGTGCTCAGACTAGACCAGGTAAAGAGAAAGGTGAGCAGTAGGCTAAGGCCAGAACTCCATGGAACAGCGTTCAGGGCTGAGCTGAAGTGAGCCCAAGGGGGACACAGGGAACACATTAGGGACGAATCATTTATGAAGTTAACAGAACTATTTTTAAAACCATTTTAGTTTTTGGACCCACATAATCTCCTGGAAGCAGCAATTTCAACATATTTATATTTACTACATGGGTTTGTCTGCTTGTTGTTTTATCTCTATACTCAAACAAGTTCCATGAAGTTTGCACAGGGACTGACTGGTTTGGAACTTCTTGAATGTCATCTGTGAAATCAGAGTCTATCTACGTTCTTTGAGATCCCATCTGTCTGAGCTGGGGAAGGGATCTTCTGTCCATAGGAAGAGCAAAAAAGGAATGACACTCAAAAGCCATCCATGTAATTTGATGGATTGTGAGGGAAAGCCATTTGATTTTTGCCTCTGCAACCTCCCCAAAAGAAATGGCTCTACCCTAAACCAGGAGTGGTCCCAGACTGATCAAGGTGGATCTGGGTGATCTCTTTGGGAAAAGTTAGGCTCATTGTTGATGGGGAAATAGTAGCTCCTTTTGAACCAATTCTTCATAGAAGGGGACAGAATTATGAAGGAATTTTTTTGAATTTTTGTTAATTCCAATTAGAATGTTAACAATTTCTCTGATACCAATTAAAAGCCAGAAAATACTTCCCTGAGGCAATAACTTGCTTCTCCACACTTTCTGTTTAATTTCAATTACATTTTTTTTTCCATAAGAGTCATAAACCTGTTAGGCAATTCAAGAACTAAGAGTAATCATTTCTCTTTAATCACTCCACCTACCTAAAACAAAATTTAATTTATTTATGATTTACTGGTACTTACTGATTTCATCCACATTTTTAAGAAATTTTTGCAAATCTTTTTCTTGATCATCAGCCATTGTAAACCAGAATCCCTGAGGGAGGCAGCAAACATGATAAAATTAATAATAATAAAGCACAGTAAACATAACTGTCAGGCTTATTAGCCTTCTAAAACTAAGAACCAAGGAATTATTTTTAAGGCAGATTTGTGTTTACAAATGTTATGATTAACAGCAGGGTGATCCATTTCACTCTAACCGCTGTTTAAGGTCAAGGCACATTCTTTATTTGTGTCGATACTTCCAAAAAGCTTCCAGGTCTCCTTCTACTGGAGACATCACTCTGCAAATAGTTCCTTCAAAGCCAATGTCAAGCCCTGCGATTTGGTGACCTGGCATGAAGGAGATCAAGGTAAGAGCAACTGACAGTCTTCCAGAGATAGAGCAGCATCCTAACAACTGCCTTTGATCATGATGGGATGGTCTGCCTAAACCTTGGTTGTGGCAGTGTGACAGGTAACCAGAGATGGGGACAATCTGCATCTAAATGTCTGTACTTGCTTAAAATATAACCCCCTGGGCTGTTTCTGAGGAGTGAAAAGAAACTACAAATTGGCCGAAGGGATTACAACTTAACAGGAGCACCTGCGTCTCTTCCCCTCTCCAAGCACTTGGCTCACAGTAAATTTTGAGTCACCCACAGATCATAAAAATCATCTGAAAGATTGTTAAATGTACAGATTCCTCAGTCTTAGCCCCAGAGATTCCTAGTCAGTAAACCTGGGATAGTGCCCAGGAATGCATATTGTAAATACTCTCCAGGTGATTCTGATCTGCTAGTGTAGTAAAGAAACACACCTGTAATTAGAAATTAGAAATCTGCCTTGAATGAGCTGCGAATTGTTAAGAGCTGCGGATATGTATCTTAATGTCTTTAACTGAACCAATTACAAGAAAGTGACAACCTCTCTGAGCTTCACAGATCTCACCCATCCTATGGGACCCGGAGAACTATCCTGGGGGCTGATGGACAGCACCAGGCACCGTCTGAGGGGTCAGCATGAGGCGCCCTTACCTATAAAACAGGAGGTGTAGCTGCGGCTTACCGGGGGCTCTTTCCAGGTCAAACCCCATGGAACAGGGGCCTAGTGAAGTGAATTAACTTGCCCAAGGGTTCGAGGGTCAGAAGGCGGGGTAGGAATTCCCTGACAGGGGCGGCCTCTCTGCTCCCCGGGCACGGATCTAAGGGCACACACTCCCAGGCCAATGCTACCGACTGCAGGACCATTAGGCCCCGGTAGGGAGAAGGCGAAAGCGCGCCAACCTGGGGAGTTTCGTTCCGCAGGGCATGCGCGGCGGGGACGCGCAGCGAGGACGCGCGCCAGAGCCTCGCGCCCAGCACGCCCCAGAGCGCGCCGCACGCCCTTGCGGAGAGGCGGGGCCGACCGCACCGTTGCCTGGCAACCGCTCCCCAGCGTCCGCCTGACTGGCGCCCTCCTTGGAGGGTGCAAGCCTAGGCCGATACTGTCCTATGCCCTGCGACACAAACCAGCGTGCTATGCTGGGCTCTTATTTCCGCTCTAGGCCTAGGTCCCAGTGGGGAATCCCAGGGCCGCGTAGGGGCACTGACCTGACGCGCTTTCGGACGGAAAATGGCGGCTGCGGGCGGACAGGGACTCGTGGAGGTGGGGCGGGGCCGGGGAGGATCGGGGCGGGGCCTAGAGCAGGGCTTAGTGGGCGGGGCTGGTCTAGGGGCGGGGCGAGAGTGGGAGGCTCTCGGACGCTCGCTCCTTTGTATAGAGCTCTGGTTCTGGGGCGCCAAGCGAAGTTCAAAGGCAAGTTAGGGGCTGCAGGAAGGCCGGGCTGGGAAGTGGTGGGGAAGTCAAGAGCTGATCTCAAAAGTAGCGGCAGGTTCTCGCTTCTTTTTTTTTCTTAAAGGTGAGTTTCCCTCTCAATTAGTTTAATATCCTTGGCGTAAAAGACCAAAGTTTCCCACTGTACTTGGGAGAGACAGGCTTGCGTCTGAATCCAGCTTTATTTACTCATAAATGTTTGAGCTTTGAAGAGTTAAGTAACCTCTCTGATCCTCAGTTTTCCCATCTATAACATGGAGAAATGCAACTTTCTCATAGGTTTATGGTTAAAGTCGGTGCTGCCCAGTCAGTACAAATGCGTACTAGTTAATATCCACGGAACCATGATCTGACACAGGGGAGAATGAGCTGAGGGGCCTATTCATACTCTGAATACATGCACACACACTTAAAAAAAGGTCAGGTTATTTTCCTAAACCAAAGGCTCAGTGTATTGTGTTCTGGTTACCAAGGGGAAAAAAGCAGGTTTGGGGGAAATTTTCTGATGCTTAGAAACACCTGGGGCTTCTAGGCAAATTTGTGAGTGCTTCATGGAAACCTGTTTGAAAGGGAATGAGGAACCTCTAGAATTTGCCAGAAAAGGGTGGCCTCCAGGCATAGCTCCAACACTGACTCCAGGGGCAGCCTGTTGACTTTGTCTTGTGGCTTATGCCCCATAGGGTGCATGCCCGAGCACTACAGAGGAGAATGGATTACTGTTTGTAGTCTGGAGAAGGCACTGGCACACACAGTCCTGCTTGGGTACCCTGCTAATGGAGTACAGCACAAAGGAGCCAGAGGTACCTCTTGGCAGCTAAATGGGTGCAGTTCAGCAGAGTGAATTCTTTGGCCCATCAGCTCTTGCAAGAAGCAGAGGGGCCTAGGGGGCCCAGCAGTACACAGTCACAACTGCTGTCCTGAAGGACTGAGGTACCTCATGAAAAGTAGCAGAAAGAGGAGCTGCTGGGCAAGAACAAGGTTGTTGGTAACCACAGGTCTGGCACACTCCAGGGATCCTTAGAAAGTCAAAGGGTACTTCACAATGACCTTCAAGCCTTTGGGAATTAACAGAAAAAAGAAGCAGTGACATTTTGGTTATTAGTGTTAGTACCACTCCATTTTCCTTTCAAGTGTGTGAGGCCTTGAGCATACAAAGGCTGTACATCTGTGGTCCCAACCTCAGATTTTCTTTTCTTTTCTTTTCTTTTTCTTTTTTTTTTTTTTGTCATTTTGGGGCTGATAGTTGCAAATCACCAACTTCCTATTACACTACACTTTTCACTGCTCTCCTTTCTCTGGGACCCACCCACAATGGATTATACCATATGACCATTCACTTAAGCATTCATTCACCAACTGTGGGTAGTCTATATTGTGCTGATGCAGTGGAAGGTCCCTGGAGTGCTTTTGACAAATATTTATGGTGTGCTGAGTGGTGCTCTGGAGTCATTCTGCTGAGGTTTAATCTCAGCTCTCTGCCTATTGTCACTTATTAAAATATCATTAAACACCTACTGTGTACTTTCTATTGTACTAAGTACTGGAGGTCTTTTTCCTTCTGTAAACACTGCTATAACTACTGCTAGAGGTATGACTCTGAGTAATCCCTATGTGCCTTTATAGTTTCCTCATCTGTAAAATATGATTGTTAAGTGATATCTTCCCCCATAGGATTCCTGTGAGAAGCACATGATTTAATATAGGCGATGTGCTTAGAGCAATGCTAGGGGCATTATCAATACCCAGTATATGTTATTAACTATTACCACAACTCTGATTAGTATATATTAGACCAGTACCTCTGAACCTAGATTATGTGTAGAAATCTATGCCTTGGGATTCTGTTAAAATACAGATTTAAGGTCAACAGGCCACGGGGCTGAAATTCTGCAGTGATGCTCCTCTGTGGACTGAGGCCATACTGTGCAACACTTTATCCAGTTCTGGCACGTAGCAGGGTACAAGTGGAGCTTATCACCCAAGTTGGGGAAGAGGAGTAAAGGTCAATAAAAAAAAAAAAAAAAAAACATTAAATTCTCATTGTGATAAGTGATTTAAGAAGTAAAGGATGAAAAGCAAAAGTAGCAAAGAGTGCTATGAAGGACTAGTCTCACCTTGGAGGGTTTCCCTGTGATGTGATATTTAAGCTGAGACTTTAGGGGTGAATGGGCACTGGCCAGTTAGAAAGGGGTGTGGTGGAAACAAAGGAAGGAGGAGCCTGACACAGAGGAGGAACCAACAGAAGCATGGCTAAGCTTGGTCACTGTATAGAAAGCAAGAAGTAGGCTGTGCAAGAAGCAGGTATAGAACACATTAGGGCCTTTGGAAGCTGTGTGAAGGTTTTGAGTCTTTAAGTATCACCAGCAGTCTTCCAGGGGTTTTGAGCAGAAGAATGACATGGTCAGTGGCATCAGTCTAGCTCACAGAAACCTCAAACTCCTGGGTTTAACTGATTCCCCTGCTTTAGCTTTCCCAGTAGCTGGGGCTAGAGGCACCTGCCACTCACCCAGCTAAATTTTTCTATCTTTAGTTGAGATGGGGTCTCACTCTTGCTCAGGCTGGTCTTGAACTCCTGACTTCAAGTGATCCTTTACCTCAGCCTCCCAGAGTGGTAGGATTATGGGTGTGAGCCACCATGCCCAGCGATGGTCAGATTTTATTTTTTTCTTAGAAAATTATTCTGGCTGCAATGCAGAGAATGATCTGGAAGAGGGACACTGGGAGATAGGTGATGATGTTGCCAGTAGGAGTAGAGATGAATTTGGAGGGAGAATTGAAAGCAGGGAAGTATTAACAATGACATTAGGTTTCTGGCTTGAGCCGGATTGGGGCTTTCCATTGGCTGAGCTAGAGAAGATTAGAGCACCAGGTTTGGAGAAAAGGTGAGTTCAGACTTGTTATATTCATTTCAAAATTCCTATGCGTTATCCAAGTGTAGGTATTGGGTAAATTGATAATTGTTCCTTAATATTTAATGTCCTTTTCTTTAGATCTACCAATTTTTAGCAATGACCCAAGGCACCTTGAATAAACTATTTCCCACCGTTCCTTGTACCTGACTAAGTTCTGACTAGTTAGATATAAACAGATATGGCGGTGGTACTACTTCTGGGAGGTAGTGGTATTACTTCAAGGATGCGGTTCCTTGGCTTCCCTTCTTGCTGGCTAGAATGTGTGCACAATGGCTAGAGTTGAGTTAGCCATTTTGGACTGTTTAGTAGAAGCATTATGTTGAGGATGGATAGCTGCAAGCTAGAAGGTACCTGGGTTCTGATGATCATAGACATTTAACCTCAAGAAAACCTGAGTTGCTAGGAATATAAAGACTTTGTTTAAGGCACTGTGAGGTGTAATTTTCTATCACTGCCAGCTAAATCTAACACTGTACAAAACTGCCACCCCCTGGATGTACAGGGCCAGTGATCTAACCACTGAGCATGGGCCCCCAGCTTCTTTTTTTCCTTGAAGTTATGTTTCCATTTTATGTGTCCCTGTACACACTCAAAATAGTATCTTAATACAGGATATTTTCATGCACGAATCTGGTTCATTGATCATTCTTCTCTGCCACAGAAATTTTGACAATCACTATTGGGAGTGTCTTTTGCTTTTTTTTTTATTAAATCATAGCTGTGTACATTAATGCAATCATGGGGCACCATACACTGGCTTTATAGACCGTTTGAGACATTTTCATCACACTGATTAACATAGCCTTCCTGCCATTTTCTTAGTTATTGTGTTAAGACATTTACATTCTACATTTACTAAGTTTCACATATACCCTTGTAAGAGGCACCACAGGTGTAATCCCACCAATCCCCCTCCCTCTGCCCACCTCCCCCCTCCCTCCCCTCCCTTTCCCCTTTCTCCCTATTCTTAGGTTGTAACTGGGTTATAGCTTTCATGTGAAAGACATAAATTAGTTTCATAGTAGGGCTGAGTACATTGGATACTTTTTCTTACATTCTTGAGATACTTTACTAAGAAGAATATGTTCCAGCTCCATCCATGTAAACATGAAAGAGGTAAAGTCTCCATCTTTCTTTAAGGCTGGAGTGTCTGTTTTGATTGGAAGCCATGTGGACACAGACTCTGTCCTCAAGGAACTTACAGTCCGGTGAGGAGCATCCCTAATAGAGCCCAGCATATCTAATACATAAGAAACTAGGCCTACTGTACTTTGAGTACATGTGGTGTATGTCTTGTCTATGAAAATTAGGTCAATTTAAGAAGGTGTTCAATGTGGGGGGGGGGGCGGTCAACTGCAGAAGTTCTACTGTATGTTCAAATGGGTTTCAAATGGGTACAGGGAAATAGTATTTTAAAGTGTTGGTGACTTGTATTCCAAATATATTTCTCCTAGGGAGTCTTTATGAATCATAAAGTTGCTTTCACCCAACCTAAATCCCTTATGCAGTACTTAAAGTTTTATTTCTTTATGTCTTCAATAAAAATTGGCAAACATTTGTTCACCTTCCATTGCATAGTAAATCTGAGACTTGTAGATTATGATAAGCTATCTCTCCTCTCATTCTTCTCTCTCTTTAGCGTGAATAGTCCTATATCTTTGCCTTTTCTCATCAATCACATCTTACAAGCTTAGAAGAGAAAAAATTCCAATTCCTACCCCAACTTGGACAACTATATAAGGAATAAAGAGATCCAGCCTTTGCCTTCCGAGGGTAAATGATATAGACAGGGTCAGCCAGAATCCAGGAGCTAAGCTATGTAAATGTTTTGTTAGACAAAACTGCTCACCATGGATGCTGGGGCTGCAATTGGTTTGATAAATTTGGCTTCAAAAAAATTATTTTTATCTTTAAAAATAATTTATTTACTTTTGTCTTCATTATTTTTTTTACCTGAATTTGTATCAACACTAGAAGCGTCAAGATTCAGAAAGGAGACAGGGTGTGATGGCTCACACCTGTATTCTAGCACTCCGGGAGGCCAACGCAAGTAGATTGCTTGAGCTTAGGAGTTCAAAATCAGTCTGAGCAAGAGTGAGATACTCCGCCTCTTCTAAAAATAGCTGTGTGTAATAGTGGGCACCTGTAGTCCCTGCTACTCAGAAGGCTGAGATAAGAGGATAGCTTGAGCCCAAGAGTTGATGTTTCTGTGAGCTAAGATGTCAGGGCACTCTATTGAGGGCGACAAAGCAAAACCATGTCTCAAAAACAAAACAAAACAAAACTTTCTTTCTTTGGGTGCCGAGTTGGAGTCATCTCTCCACTGTTCCATCTCTAGGACAGCCCAGATTTCTCTGCCACAGTCTCTGTCACCCTGTGACCTGCAGGTCATGGGAGATCAATAGGGAAAATGTTAGGATGTCCTACATGCTGGGAAATTATGGCAGACTAGAGACATCTCCTTGTCAGTTACTCATGGTAAGATGGAGGAAAGTAGACTTCAGGCACCTTAGGCTGAGGAATCTACATAGAAATATCACTCCATGGGCACAGTGAAGCAATAGTACTCTTCAGGAACAAATGGGGAAGTCTGGAGCTGAGGAAGACCAACACAGAAGGCAGGTGTTTGGTATGGGCAGAGGCTAGCTGGTTGGTTGACTCTCCTGCAGAGGGCTGGATATGGGAAAGGACTGTCCTGCAGTATTTTGGACTGGGCATGAGTAGACTTGAACAGCATCCAGCAGCCAAGGATGAACACGTTGGTTGGGGGAGGGCGGTTCTCCCATTGGCTTGGTTGCTGGCAGGGGTGCCGCCATTGTGGGAACACCACATGTAAGAGGAACAGTCTGTGGAGTCCTAATGATAAAAGGTTCCCCTTTCAAGGCTGGACAAGGGACCCCAGTTTCTTAGTCCTGGGTAATTTCATGAAGGGTACACCCTGACATTCACCTTGCCCTGAGTGGAAAGGACTGCATCTATTAACTAATGTGATCATTCACCCTGCTCCAAGCTGAAGCGACTGTATCCATTCATTAATGTGTTCATTCACTTTGAAAAAGTTTTTCCTCCTACCAAGTACTGGCCAAATGTAACTCTCAAGGCTATATATGCCCCTAGACAAAGGACCCAAGTGGAGGTTTTCTGACTTGCCTTTTACCAGAGCTCTGGTACTTTTTCTGTATTCTTTTCTGTATGATAAATTCTATCTTACCCCTGATCTGTGGTCTGTTGTTTCATTCTTCAAATCACCAAGACCAAGGACCTACTGAAGAAAGAAATTCTAGTAACACTAATATAGATCAAGCTCCGGTGCACCTGTTGAGCTCATACAGCCATCCTTGGGTTGAGCTGAGTGGCTCCCACACCGCCTGGGAGGGAAACTTTGTTGTCAGCGGACACTGTCTGACAGTGGGAAGTCTGGGAAGTCTGTTGGGTCTCCTGGGAAGTCTGTTGAGAATTTTGGAACCCCTGTTCCATAGTTGGAACTGAATGCTGATGAAGCAAACACGCCTGGATTGAGTGCAAAGAAGTCAGAAAGACAAGATTTGGTCTCCACTGTAACTGGAGAATGGCTTCCAACTCCCATAATATGCAGTAAATCCAACATTTATCCCTCTCCTAACTCCACAGCACCACTTGATGTCCAGGCAATATACGTATGTACACATATATAGACATATATATGTATATATTGTTTTACAGTTTTAGCTTGTTTTTTCACTTTTTAACCCTCCCCCCCCCTTTCTGTTGTTGTTGTTGTTTAATTTAGTTTTTCTTTATTTGGTTGTATTTTAATTTTTTAATTATTACTTTTTTGAACAGCAAGGACTCCTCCATTTTTTTACTTTTTTTGCAGCCCCTTTTATTCATTCTTTTTATCTCTTTTGGTAGAGAGAATCTCATCTTTCCCACGTTGATTTCTCATACAATAGCTAACATATCCTCCTTTTTTACTTCTTTATCTTTTACAATTATATTTTTTAATTTTTAAAACTATTTTTATACTTTTTTCTCTTCTCAGAGGGCTCGAGAGTTACATTATTAGTCTGGCTCAAGGAGGCCACAAGCTCAGGGTCTTGAGTATCCTTCTAGCTTTGACCTTTGGAAAGATACAATAGGTAGGTCCTTACTGTGACATACTGCTGATTTCTTTGTATATTTGGTATAGGTGGGGTCTGGCTTTGGTCCAGGCTGGTAAGGAACTCCTAACTTAGATGGACCTTCCCAGCTTGGTCCCCAAAGTCCTAGAGCTGCGAATGTGGTTAAAGCACTCCATCAAACACCATTTCTCTTGTCACTCTCTCACTTTTCTTTTTCTCTCCTTTTCTCCAATTATTTCATTCAATCTCCTTCTTCTTGTTCTTTTTTGTTTGTTTGTTTTTCCTCCCTTTATATTTTTCTTTCCTTTCTCCCTTATTGTGGTTTACCCTTATCTTCCTTTTGGCCTTATACCAAAAGGCCACTTCAACACCTAAGCTCTGAGACAAGGTAATTTAAAGTGAAGAAGGTACTGAAGATGAAAAAGTAGAGGAAGGAAGTTAACAAGAAAACACACATAAGGAAGAACCAACATAAAAATTCTTGCAACATGAAAAACCCAAATAGAGCGACACCCCCACCCCAAGGGATCATGAGGTAGCTACCACAGAGGATTCTACCTATAAAGAATTAATGAAAATAACAATAATGGACTTTAACATATCGATGGAAAAAAAAAAAATTAAGGGAATTGATGAGAAAGTGGAAAAACAGAACTAAAAAATGGACAAAAAATATGAAGAATATAAAAAGGATATGGTGGAGCTTAAGGACTTAAGGGAGTCAATTAGGGGAACCTAAACATGCAGTAGACAGTACCAATAACAGATTAGACCATGGAGAAGACAGAATCTCAGAGGTAGATGATAGAGCTCTTGAGCTAATCCAAGCAGTTAAAGAGGGAGAAAAGAAGAGAAGGAAAATAGAGTATTTGGTCAGAGAATTAGAGGACTTCATGAAGAGTTCAAACATACAAATATAGGAATCCCTGAAGGGGAAGAAGAACATCCCAAAGGAATGGAAGCACTACTGGAGGATATCATAAATAAAAACTTCCCAAGTGTCACTAAAGACTCCAAAATACTCCTTTTAGAGGGATAGAAAACTCTGGGCCATCTCAACACAAATAGAGCATCTTCAAGACACATTGTAATGAACCAGTCCAAAGTCAAGATGAAAGAGAAAATTCTTTAAGCAGCCAGGAGCAAGTGCCTATTGATCTACAGGGGCAGATCCATCAGGGTGACAGTGGACTTCTCAGCAGAAACATTTCAAGCCAGAAGAGAATGGTCAACTATCTTTAACCTTCTTAAACAAAACAATTTTCAACCCTGCTAAACTGAGCTTCACAATTGATGGAGAAATCAAATCTTTTACTGAAATGCAAACATTGAGGAAATTCACCACAACAAGACTAGCTCTATAGGAAATACTTAGAACTATTCTCCACACTGAACATCACAGTGGACCACCAGCAAAGTAAATACCCATAAGCTAAAGGACAAGACCTAGATTCCACAATCTAGACTTGTGGAGAAAACCTAGATTGCACAAAGGATAAAACTAAGCAGTGGACCTTCACAAAAAAGATGAATAGAACTCCACCATACTTATCAGTTCTCTCAATTAATGTTAATGGCTTGCATTTCCCACTGAAGAGACACTGGCTGGCAATTGGATAAAAAAGCACCAGTCATCCATATGCTATCTCCAGGAAACATACTTAACCTTGAAAGACAAAAAAGACTCAGGATAAAGGGTTGGAAAACAACATTTTTTTCAGGCAAATGGAAAACAGAAGAAAGGAGGGCTTTGCAATCTTATTTTCAGATATGTGTGGATTTATAGCAAATAAAGTTAAGAAAGACAAAGATGGTCACTTCACATTGGCCAAAGGAACAACATATCAAGAGAACATTTCAGTTCTAAATATTTATGCAGCCAACTTAAATGCTCCCAGATTTATGAAACAGACCTTGATTGGTCTGAGCAATATAGTACCCTATAACACCACAAAAGCTAGGGATTTTAACATCCCTCTGGTTGATCTGGGGTGAAAACTAAACAAAGATACAAGGGACTTAAATGTGACCCTAGAACAAATGGGCTTAGTAGACATATACAGAACACACCACCCTAAAGCTAAGGAGTATACGTGCTTCTAATAAGCCGATGGAACATACTCCAAAATAGATCATATCCTAGGCTACAAATCAAGCCTCAACAAAATTAAAAGAATTAAAATTATACCTTGTATCTTCTCAGACCACTAGGCAAAAGAGGTAGAACTCAACTTCAAAAAAATTTTTCACCCCACACAAAGTCATGGAAATTAAATAATCTTATGTTTAATGATAGCTGGGTTAAGGAAGAGATAAAGGAGGAAATTAATGTTAAATTCCTCAAACATAACAACAATGAAGCTACAAGTTACCAAAACCTGTGGGATACTGCAAAAGCAGTCTTAAGAGGAAAATTTACTGCATCCAAAAGACAGAAAGAGAACACATTAACAATCTAATGAATAACCTTAAGGAAATGGAAAAGGAAGAACAATTCAATCCAAAACCCAGCAGAAGAAAAGAAATCACCAAACTTAAATCAGAAATAAATGAAATTGAAAAAAAAGGGTATCATTCAGAAAATTAATGAAACAAAAAGTTGGTTCTTCTCACCTAATGTGCTTGATACAATGGTACATTGCAAAACTATTTAGAAATGAGTATAAATGTGATGGATGTGTTACTTAGTTCAATGTAAGCATTTCACATTGTATATCGAAGCAGTGCCCTGATCCCCATAAATACATCAATGTACAAAGTTATGATTTAATAAAAAATAATTTAAAAACAAAATACAAAAAACAAAAAGTTGGTTCTTTGAAAAGATAAATAAAATCAATCAATCTTTGGCCAGATTAACTAGAAAAAGAAAAGTAAAATCTCTATTAGCCTCAGTCATAAATAAAGGGGAACTAACAACTCAGATACCACTGTGATATAAGAGATTTTCTCTGACTACTACAAGAAAACCTATGCCCAGAAATTTGACAATGTGGAGGAAATGGACTAATACCAGGTGGGATGGCCTGGCCCCAGGGAGCAAGGCCTCTGGGAGCACCAAAGAGGAACCGGAAAGCCACAGTGGCCTCCGCCAGGCCTCCCTTTGTGTGTTTCTCCTGGAGACGTCTTCCCTCCCCTTCTTTCCTTCTCTTCCTGACTTCTTTCTCTGGTCACTGTCCTTCCTTCTCTCTGTCTGTCTAGTTTCTCCCTAGACTTAACGAGGAAGAACTAGATCTCTTGAACAGACCAATATCAAGCACTGAGATTGAAGAAAGAAACAAAAAAAATCTTCCAACAATAATATGCCCTGGACAAGATGGCTTCACACAGAATTCTATCACACCTTCAAAGATGAGCTTGTATCTATACTGCAGAACCTATTCCAAGACTTTGGGAAGGAAAGAACCTTCCCTAATACAGTCCATGAAGCAAACATCACCCCAAAACCAAAACCAGGAGAAGATCCAACTAAAAAGGACAACTACAGATCAATTTCACTAATGGATATTGATGCAAAAATAATAAAATCTTAGCCAATAGATTACAGCTACACAGTAAAAAAATTATATGTCATGATCAAGTAGGCTTCACCCCAGAGATGCAAGCCTGGTTAAACATATGTATATCCATAAATATAATTCACCATATTAATAGAAGCAAAAACAAAGGTCACATGATTCTCCCAATAGATGCAGAAAATGCATTTGATAAAATTTAACAACCTTTTCTAACAAGAACACTTAAGAATATAGGCATAGGTGGCACATTTCTTAAACTGATTGAAGCCATCTATGACAAACCCACAGCTAATATCCTACTGAATGGAATAAAATGAAAAGCTGTTCCACTTAGAACTGGAACCAGACAAAGATGTCGTCTATTACCACTACTATTCAAAATACTGCTGGAAGTTCTAACCAATGCAGTCAGGCAAGAAAGGATATAAAGGGCATCCAAATAGGGACAGAGGAAGTCAAACTCTCACTCCTCACCAATAACATGACCTTATACTTAGAGAACCCCAGACTCCCAGAAGAAAGCTGAAGGAGTTTAGCTTTGTCTCTTCTCTCTAATGAGAGTTCAAAAATCATATTTGATTTTTTTCACCACAAACACATTTTCTTTCATTAAAAAAAAAAAAGAAGCTAAAAAGTTCTTGCCTGTTGAATTTGTCCCTTTCTTTCTCAGTACCACCTTTAGTATAGAGAAAGAAATAATTTCAGGATCCAGCCATAGACTTAATCTTTGTGCTTAATCTATAGGCTTAATCTACAGGCTTTTTGGGGATTTCTATGCCTAATTAATAACACTGTAATATTGGCAACAGTTATGGTAGTACATGCACTGAGCTTCTAGGGTCCAGGCAATTCTTTTTTCCTTTACATGTGTTATTTAATTTAAATATGTCAATAGCCCTATAAAGTCCTATTGCCATTTCACAGACAAGAAAATGCAGTCAGAGAAATTAAGTGACTTGTAAGAGGCTGTGCAAAGATGTGAGCCCTGATCACTCCCAATTCACCCCACCTACCACACTGCCTTCCATGTACCTTCTCAGGAGAGCCCTGTTTACAACTCCTAGGTCAGTGATCATTGCTGGAGCTGTAGGCTTTCCTTGGCTTTGTGGCTATTTGAACTTCCATACGGGCTGCTCCACCTGTTTCACAGGTCCAAGGTGATGGATGCATTTTAACTGTGGCCACAGGGGCATGTGCCCCACTCCATTAAAAAATATAGGTTGACTCCAACAGTGCCTTCCTTTGGAGATTTTCTGTGGATCAGGGACTTCTCTGCCTGGAAAGGAAAAGGCAGTTGGGCACCAGGTGGAAACGGTGCCGCCCAATCCTGCTAGTGTGGAGCAGCACTGCCACCGTGTGGGCAGACGAGCTGCACCAGGACAGCCATGGAGGCAGGAAAGGCTAGGACCAGCGAGCAGTCAGCAGGTCACGCATTTAAGTAATGTCCAGCATCTACTATACGTTGCATACTTGGCTAGGCACCTTCTATTGCTGCAGCTGCAGCTGCTGAGATTGCTTCTCTGGATAGTGAATTAAATGATGCCAACAATCCTGGCTTTAGAGAGTATTTATTTATTCATCATTCATTTGGGGCACTTGGTCATTCATCTAGGGGTAATTCATATCACTCAGAAATTATAAAGACACATTCACCTGGGGTAGTGGGATTTTTTTCTTGCCTCCAAGATTTTGGGAACTAGAAGTCATACAGAGAATTAGGACCCCAGAGTTACTGTCCCAGTATAATCTCATTTCAATTGCTGTGAAAGGCTGAGATATATTTTTCTAGAAAACACCGTTGTTTCTTTTACATAAAAAATTTAACCGAGTATTAAAAGCACTTAATAGAGATTTAGGAAATCGTGAAAAACAGAAAGTCATTTATGATCTCTTTACCCTGATACCACTATTAACAATTTGTGGTATTACCTTTTAAGTTTTTTTCTGCATGTTTTTGCAATGATTTAATCATGCTTACGTATGATTTTATGTTTTACTTTATCATATCATCATAAGGCAATACATTCTGAGCACCCTTTCTGTTCCAGGTTCTTCACAGGGGTCTTTAAAGGTCATCTCACAAAGCCACATGACAATCTTAGGAGCTGGTATTATTGTCCTCCTTTTAAAAGACAAGGCAATCCAGGCTCAGAAGAAATACATACTTATCTTGCCTCCCGTAAGTCTGCGCCATGTCCCTGCATTGTTTTCATTGTTATTATTTAATATCTTTAGTGTGCATATGTTGGTAGCACTGCACAAACACTCAGTAAGATTTCATAAACTTGGTCTATCTGTGTCTCACAGCTGTGTTTGGGTTGACATGTTGTGGTGTCTCGCTGAGTGGCATTCATTATTGTTGTTGTGTGTTTTTGTGTGTTGTCATGAGAACAAGAGTGGAAGTGAAATCAGGGACATGGTAATCCACATGGATGGGGATAATGCCATGAAGAAAATTGCAGTGTACAAATGGATTACATGTTTTTATCTGAGGGGAGAGAAAGCATCAGTGGTGAAGAGAGGTCAGGGCAGACCGTAATGAGCAGAACTGATAGAAAAATTGGAAAAATTTATTAAGTTCTGTCTGCATCAAAATTGTTGGTTGACTGTGAGAAGCACAGAAGATCAAATAAACAGCAATAGAGATACAGTTGGGAAAACCTTAACTGAAAATATTTGCATGAGAAAGGTATGTGTAAAAATGGTCCTGAAGGAGCTCACCAATGAACAAAAGCAGAGAATCAAAGCTTGTCAAGCCCTTTTGGAGAGGCAAGATGATGTTTGGGGGCACGTTGTTACTGTGATGAAACATGGGTGTACCAACATGCCCCTGAAACAAAGTGTCAAAGGGCACAATGGAAGTCAGCAAAAAAAGTTCTGTCAGTGCAAATCAAGAGTCCAAATGATGTTGCTAATATTTTTTGATATCAGAGTGAGTGTTCATTGCAGGCAGAATGGTGACTGAAGACCTCATTCTTGGCAAGGGAAAACACCCCCAGAAAAGGGGGAAAATAAAAGAGTAAGCTAAGTGAGATGGAACAAAGGAAAGTCAGCCAGTTTACCTTTAAACCAGCTGCTGCTAAATTTCTTATCTGAGCAAGTTTCCTGCTTTTCTTGGAAGGCTGGCCTGTTGGGGATACAGCTTACTCACACCCCTGCTGGATCTGTAAACACTCTGAAGGATTAATGGCCACAGAGGAAGCTGTGTGCAACGCCTAGCAAGAAACATTAACTAGGCTGTCCCCTGCCCCGTTAATAGCCAAAGCAAATACCCATTGTGGAGATTTGTATTTGGCTGGGGCAGAAATCAAGGCAACAGCTTGAGTCCTGAGATAGGGGCAGGAGGGCTCATATCTCTCATCACAGAAGAAGACCCTTTGTGCTAGTGATGAGAGGAAAATTCCTCTCTCCCACTGATTCTTCAGAGGAGATTGACGCCAGTGGCATTTTATTCCATAGTGAAGTAGTGGTTTTAACACCCCCTAAGAATCTGTGTGTGTGACCACAGACAAGAGGCTTCCCCCACACAAGGCTCAGGTTCCAGATTTTTCAAAGCTGCTCAGCCCCTTAATGATTATAGAAACAATTGGAGCTGATATGCTCATCTCAGAGAAACTGCTGACGTCTTTGTTCTCTTCCTCAGCTTACCTTGTGGGCTAATGAGCAAACAGCCTTTAATGAAAGCTGAGTGGGACAAACACTCAAGGCCACTGTCAGAACCCCACAAATGGACGGTGGTACCCTTTGCTCCCACCTTGGAAAATTCTATTCTGTGTGTCTCGTCTCTTTATCTCTTGTTTCTAACTTTACATTTCTTCAGTCAATCACCACCAGATCCACAGGTCTTACCAGACCCTGCCCCCAGGGTGGGACCCGAGCAGTTAATTGTGAATTTGTACCATCTGGACAAATACCCTGAAAAGGCTGTGTGAAGAAGTTAGGCAAAAACACCCTGAACTTTTTTCTAACAACTCATGGCTCTTGCATCACAACAATGTACCAGCTCACACAGCACTGTCTGTGAGGGAGTTTTTAGTAAACAAATAACTCAATTGATCTGGCCCCCAGTGACTTCTTTTCTTTGCCCTAACATTAAGGAAATATTGAAGGACATTTTTTCTCACATTCAGTTCATTAAAGGTAATACAATGACAACTCTGATGGCTGTTCCAGAAAAAGAGTTTCAAAATTGCTTTGAAGGGTGGACTAGACTCTGGCATCATTGCATGCTTTCCCAAGGGCAGTCCTTTGAAGGTGGCCACAGTGATATTCAGGAATTAAGTGTGTAGCACTTTTTCTAGGATGAGTTTGTGAACTTGTTACATCCCATACTTCCCTTGATTACTTGCTATCATTTAGATTTTAGTTGCTGTTAATATGTTTTGCTTACATAAATATTGCCACAAGAAGTTGCTCTAAGAATAACTTTTGATGTATCTAGGATTATTTCCTGGAAGTATGTCTCAGCAGTAAGTTTTTGAATCAAGATCTTGAACTTTTATAACTATTAACATTTCCAAATTACTTTTCAATGGGTCTGTACAAATTTACACCATAACTAGAAATGTATGAGAATGCCAATTTCCCAGTATCCTCATTCTCCTGAGTGTTAATGATATATTAATATGTACACGGACTTATATACCTACACCTACATCTCTTGAAACCTAGGCTTCTTGGAGAAATGGTTGCTTCCAGGACTGGACTAGATAAAGGACAAGATGAGACTGTAACATCTTGTGCCAGAAAGCAATGAAGTACTCAAAGAATGATGAGGACCTGGGCAGTGCCTGTGGCTCAAGGAGTAGGGCACTGGCCCCATATACCAGAGGTGGCGAGTTCAAACCTGGCCCTGGCCAAAAATTGCAAAAAACAAAACAAAACAAAACAAAAAATCCAGACTGATGAGGACCTTTAAAAAAGATACAGAAGCCAGCTCAAATCAAACAGGCTTCCACTGAGTGACCTGTTCAGGGACTTTTCAAACATCAAAAGAAATTATGAGACTAATAATCCACTAAAAACTAGGAAGCCATTTAGTCTACACTGATATAAATAAAGAAACTAACCAATTCAAAGTTGGATGGGGTACAGGATATTTACAAAGTAAAGTCCCTCCCCACGTAGCATGCTCTCAATTAATGACAGTTACTGCAATGAGGAACAAATGCTTTTTAACTGCAAGAGGGCAGAAGTGTAACTTTCTGGCAGAGAAGGCTGACAGACATGGCTTTAATCAAATGATGCACGTGGGGATATTCAGATAGAGGACAATGGAGATCGTGTGCCCCCTACAGGATGCAACAAGCAGAACAATGCCAGCTCCGTGATAGTTCCATGAAAGAGCACTGCCCAAATTTAACTGTGAAAAAATTTGAGACAAACTGAAATTGAGAGACATTCTACAAAACAAATAGCCTGTACTCTTCAAAAAATGTCAAGATCATAATGAACAATGACAAATAAGACTCATCTTTCAGATTGGTGGCAAGGCATGAAACTAAATGAAACATATGTTCCTGGAGGGAAGGTGAACACACTAAGATTATTTTTCTCTGGTTTAAAGGATCATCAGTGGAACAACTGGAAAAATTTTTATGAGGACCACAGATTAAATGATACTGTTGTAGTATCAATGTTAATTTCTTGTGTTTTTTTGATATGTAGAGGAGGGAATACCCTTGTTTGTAGAAAATAGTAAATTATTTATAGGTGATGGGGCATCAGGCCATAAACTTACTTTGGAGTACTTCAGGAAAAAGAAACTTCTTTGCATTGTACTTGCAACTTTTATGTAAGTTCATGATTATGATTGGGAGTTTCTTTCCAATCTACCGGCAATATTGTAGCTACGTTTTCAACCTACCACAATGCCTAAAATAGAACTATTGTTTGGAACCCTACATATGTTCCTTCCTATCTCAGTAAATGGGTCCAAATTTCTATTCTCTGGCTTAAGGCAAAAGCTTTGGAGGTGTCCTGATTCCCTTTTTAGTTAGATCTTCTATCCAACCCTACCAACAAGTCCTGCAAGTCTATCCCCACAGCAGGGCTTTTTTTTTTTTTTTTTTTTTAATTAAATCATAGCTGTGTACATTAATGCAATCATGGGACGCCATACACTGATTTCATAGACCATTTGACATATTTTCATCACACTGGTTAACATAGCCTTCCTGGCATTTTCTTAGTTATTGTGTTAAGACATTAGTGTGCTGGCATCATCGTGGCTCACTGCAGCCACAAACTTCTGGTCTAAGTGAGTCTCTTG
>CAUYPK010140176.1:0-12844 GCA_963574355.1 Loris lydekkerianus | reverse complement strand
TCTCTTGGCATGTCTGGAAAGTTCTCCTTCATAATCTCATGGAGAAGAGACTCTGTGCCTTGTGAAGCCACTTTGTTGCTTTCGGGGATCCCTATAAGACGAATATTGGTTTTCTTCAAATTATCCCAGAGCTCTCTGAGATAGTGATCTGTTTTTGCCCTCCATTTCTCTTCCTCTTTGAGAGTTTGGGAGCATTCGAAAGCTTTGTCTTCAGTGTCAGAAATTTTTTCATCTGCTTGCTCCATTCTGTTACTGAGGGATTCTACTCTGTTTCTCAGATCTTTAAGGCTGCAACTTGTTTTCTCAATGTGTCAAAATCTTTGGTCATTTGGTCTTTGAGTTCATTGAATTCTTGAAATATCTTTTGGGTTATTGCTTGGAATTCTAATTCAATCTTATTTGCTATCCAGATTCTGAATTCTATTTCTGACATGTCAGCTATTTGTTTGTGCAAGGGATCTTGTGCTGTCTTGCCCATTAATCCTTGGGGGAGTTGACCTATGCTGATTATTCATATTGCCAGAGTTTTTCAACTGATTTTGCCTCATGATTGTTTTTCACCATTGCCTCTGGCCATCCTCAGAGTTGGGGAGGTGTCTCTCCAAGATTATACCCCAGCGGAATCACTCTATTGTTGTCGGATCTTTGTAGGGAGTGACCTTGTGTAGTTCATCTTGCGCTGCCCCAGTCGGGAGTTCTGGTTGTGGAAGCAGCTCCGGAGTCTGACACGCCAGGAACCAGCAACAGGGAGGGAGGTGGTGTGCATGATTCTGGGAGTGCCTGGCGCCCAGTGACTTTGGCACAGAAAGCCCAAGACTCCAGCAGTCTCTGGCCAGTAGGAGGGCTCTGCACAGAGGCAGGGCGTGCTCCAGAGGGCACACAGCTACCAGAGTCCCTGGCCAGATGAGTCAGCCGGTGTGGAGTCAGGGAGGGTATAGGAGGGAGGCTGCAGGGTTGCGTGGCTCCTGTGGTTTCTGGTCAGGGCAAGGGGAGGCCCGGCGGGTGCGGGTCACGGGTCGGGGGTAGCAGTGTAGCTCTTATGGAGGTGCTGGCGGTGCCAAGCCCAGGAGTTTGAGGTTGCTATGCGCTGTGATGCTATGGCACAGCCTGAGGCTCTAGTGTGCCAAAACTGGTCTCCCTGTGCCACTTAGGGTTAAGGCTGTAAGGGACCTCAGTCCCCACCTCAGGCTGCTCAGTCACTAGGTTACTAGTTCCTGCGTGATCTTTGCTCTGTGACCCTGAGGGCATAGCTTGCCGGGATAGTTCTCTCACAGTGGCTCCCTGCAGCCCACAGCGGAACACTATTAGGTCCGTCTGGTTCAGCAGCTCAGTCTGGGGCCCTAGACAATACCCAAAGTTCTTCACATCCCTGCTAAGCTCTTTCCAAGGCAGTTCAACTGAGTGCCATGTCCAAAAACAGTGAAACAGTTCACAGGTAAGGCCTTTCTGGTTTGCTGCTTGTACTTACAGCTGCCAGTGGGATTAGGTCGATTGAACACATGCAACCACTTGCCAGTTTTCCACTGTTTTTGTCCTCCTCTTGGGGTCCAGAAGTCCCTTGTTGACTCCTTGTATCCTCAAAGGAACGATTATAAGCAGATCCCACTAGCCAGAGATGCCTGGAGTCTGTCTCCCCAGACTTACCGTGCCCAGTTGCAGGGAAGCTGTTACTCAACCACCATCTTGCTCCAACTGCCTGGTTGCTTTTTTTTTAAATTGAAAAACTCTACATTGGCAACCCAAAATATGATTAAAAGTGTAGATTCAGGTTGCAAAGGATTTCTTGGTTTATTTATTTTATTTTATTTTATTTTATTTTTTTGAGTTCTCGAATTAGATATTCAACAAAGCTTGAGTGAAATCAACAGAGTGAAGCTCGCTCCTCTGAAACAGGATGGTTCCAGTTACCTTAAATGACTTCTAGCTCCTCCTCTCAGGGCAGCCAAAATCCTCTTTCCTGAAGTCCAGTTTATTAATGCTTTCTTCCATGGATTGTGCTTTTGGTTTTGTATCTAAATAGTCATCTTTATAATCAATGTAATATAGATTTTCCCCTGTGTTATCTTTTGATTTGTAGTTTTCTATTTTACATTTAGGTCTATGATCCATCCTGAGTTAATTTTTATGATGGAGATAAAGTGTATGTCAAGATTAATATTTTTGCATGTGGATGTTCAGTTATTCTAGCACCATTTATTGCATTATCTTTGCTCCTTTGTCAAAGATCAATGGATCTCTACTGAGGGTGACAAAGTGTGTTGTTTTTTATAAAAAAAAAAAAAAAAAAAAAAAAAAAGGTCAATGGTTCTTTTTGGATCTATATAGATCTATTACAAGGCTCTTTATTCTTTTGTTCCACTGACCTATTTTTCTATTCTTTTTAAATACCACATTGTCTTGGTTAGTGTAGCTTTATATTAATAGTAAGTTTTTGTTTTTTTTTTTTGAGATAGAGCCTCAAGCTATCACCCTGGGTAGAGTGCCATGGCATCACAGCTCACAGCAACCTCTAACTCCTGGGCTTAAGTGATTCTTTTGCCTTTCCCTCCTAAATAGCTGGGACTACAGGCGCCCACCACAATGCCCAGCTATTTTTTTGTTGTACTTGTCATTGTTGTTTGGTGGGCCCAGGCTGGATTTGAACCCACCAGCTCTGGTGTACGTGACTGGCACCTTAGCCATTTGTGCCACAGGCACCAAGCCATGTCTTTATTTTTTTTGAGGCAGAGTCTCACTATGTTACCCTCGGGTAGAGTGCCATGGCATCACAGCTCACAGCAAGCTCAAACTCTTGGGCTTAAGCAATTCTCTTGCCTCAGCCTGTCAAGTAGCTGGAACTATAGGCGCCCACCACAATGTCCAGCTATTTTTTGGTTGCTGTAGTCATTGTTATTTAGCAGGCCCAGGCTGGGCTCGATCCTGCCAGCTTTGGTATTTGTGGCCAGCGCCCTACCCACTGAGCTACAGGCACCAAGCCTAATACTAAGTATTGAAGTTGCATAATATCAGTTCTAAAACCTGTTCTTCAACTTCAGTTGTCTATTCTGGGTCTTTTACTTCTCCATATTAACTTCAGCATCAGATAATTGATATCTACAAAATAACTTGATAGGATTTTGATTCAGATTGAGATGTGTAAATCAAGTTGGGAAGAACTGACATATTATTTTTCTTTCTTTCTTTTTTTTTTTTTTTTAAAGTTTATTTTTAAACAGTATCTTCTACATGCCAAAACATCTTTTTTTTTTTTTTTTGGAGACAGATTCTCACGCTGTTGCCCTGGGTAGAGGGGCATGGCATCACAGCTCACAGCAACCTCAAATTCTGGGACTCAAGCAATCCTCTTGCCTCAGCCTCCCAAGTAGCTGCGACTACAGGCACCCACCACAATGCCCAGCTATTTTTTAGCTGTAGTTGTCATTGTTGTTTGACAGGCCTGGGCTGGATTCGAACCTGCCAGATCTGATGTATGTGGGTCTGGTGTATGTGGCTGGTGCCCTGACCACTTGAGCTACAGGTGCCAAGCTGATGCCAAAACATCTTAATAATATTTTCTTTCTATTCATGAATGTGAGTATCTCTCCATTTATTTGATTCTTCTTTGACATCTTTCATCAGAGTTTTGGAGTTTTCTTCATACAGATCTTGTGCATATTTCATTAAATTTATACCTATTTCTTTTTTATATACCTAAGTATTTCATTTTGGTGGGTGCTGATATAAAAGGTAATGTGTTTTTAACTTCAAATCCCATTTGTTCACTGCTGGTACATAAGAAAGCAATGACTCTTGAATATTACCCTTGTGTCTTGAAACATTGCCGTGCTCACTTATTAGTTCCAGGAATTTTATTGACTTTTTTGGATTTTCTACCTAGACGATTATATCATGCTTGTCCTGGTTCCCTTGGAGGTTTCTGCTTATGGGTTTCTCCTCTGGTAAGTTGTGGTTCTCTGTATACACCTGTCTGGCTCTCTAGTTTTGGGGGAAGCATGTGACTTTTGATCTCACTTTTCTGATGGATTTAAGAAGAGTTGATTTTTCAGTTTGTTCAGCTTTTCACTTGTTGTTAGGACAGGGTAGTGACATCTAAGCTCCCAACATATTAGACCAGAAACCCAGATTTTATTCCCTGTTATCTGTAAATGCTTTATTCTTTCTCATATTTTACTGAAGTGGGCTTTGAGTTGTAAATATTTTCAGATAAATGCATTCCTATTACCATTGAAGTGTGTTTTGATAAATTGCTGTCATTTTTATTATATTCAATTCTAGTGCCTTTTCACTGGTTAGAGTGATTTTAGTGTGGATGGGTATGCTGGGGAGACATACCTGTATTCAATTGTAAGCACCCAAATCACACTAAAGAGCTACATATTATTTTGAGCTATTTGCCACTTTGCCTTCCTAGTTCTATAAATAGCAAATTTAAACTAAAGTACTTAACCAGTAAGGCCAGATAAAAATATTCTTATTCTAAAGTAACTGGAAATGAATCAATTTTCTCCATGCTTTTTCCTCTTAGCCTCAGAAGCAAAAACTGGCATAATTTGGATGTTACTTGGTTATCCACCAACAAGCAGATTTTGGTTATGTTAGGAACAGAGAAAAATAGCTACTCAGAAGTTTTGAAGTACTTTTTAAAAAAATATGAGGTAGGAGTGAAGCATATGTTCATAAAACCTTCTTTAACGAAATTATCTTTGTAAAATGTTTGTATACGTAATGCTAGAAAAATTCAAAATCTAAAAGTGTACCATGATTGTTATTTTTTTCTTTTCCTTGAAGTTAGTAATTCAATCAATGGCTTGGTAGTCTTCTAAATAAGCTTTCACAGAGGGCAATACTTGTCAGATAATGTGAGTTACCTTTTTTTTTTTTTTGAGACAAAGTCTCTTTAGAGTGCAGTGATGTGGTCACAGTTCTTCTTAATCCTGAATTCCTGGGCTCAAATGATCCTCCACGCTCAGCCTCCTGAGTAGCTGGTACTACAAGCATGTGCCATCATGCCCAGTTTATTTTTTATGTTTTTTTGTAGAGACCATGTCTCTGCGTTGCCCAGATTGGCCTGAAACTTTCTGGCGTGAGCCACTGTACCCAGTCTGAGTTACGTTTTTACTTTATTTCCAGAAACTTTTACTATCTTGCTCCAATCTTGCCTGGTTGCTTCCTAGCCCCATTTTACAATTTGTTACTCTAGCACTTTCCTTTTTTTTTTTTTTTTGGAGACAGAGTCTCATGTTGTTGTTCTAGGCTACAGTGCCATGGTGTCATAGCTCATAGCTGCCTCAAACTCCTGAGTTCAAGCAATCTACCCACCTCAGCTTCCCATACTGCTATGATTACGATTACAGGTATGAGCCACTGTGCCCTGAACTTTCTTTTACTATATTTCTGGAAATCTCCTCCAAAATATGTTGGTATGTCCTGACTGCCTTTATCTTCTTTCTTGTGCTTTTGGTTGTTGGGCCCTCTCTTCTCTCTTGGAGCCCTTGTTTCCAGAATCCTAGATTCTCTCTTTTTAAAATAATTTTCTCTCTCATTTATTTATTTTTTTGGGGGGGACTTAGCATGCCTGAAAATGGCTTTGAATCTGCAGAGTTTTCTCAGGGGTCATTCAGTTTCTGCATGCAAGTGCGTAAGGCTTGAGCCTGGACTATGTGTGTGTCTTGCTGCAGGTGTTTGGGACCTGACCAGGGAAAGAGGGCTGGTGGCTGTGGTTCTTTAAAAAATATATACTTTCCACTTATTCTGCCTATTTTCAGTCTCACATCTCCTCCTGAGCCTTTCAGTTCCTGCTGTCTGTAAGCCTAGATTCTTTCAGAAGAAAGAAAGGAGTAAAGCTCAAGACTGAGAGTCTGGAAGGGGATGTCCAGGCTCTTCAGGGTCTAACCACTTCTTACACAGACCATGCAATGATTCTCTTGATTCCAGAACCCATGCTTCGCACTCCCTTTCTGTAAAGCCCAATTCTTGAGTCTTTGCAGCTTGGTTCTCCTTTCCCCTTCATCTTCCTCTACTGTCCTGTGATCAGCTTTCCATCCTCCAAAATATGTTGGTATGTCCTGGCTCCCTATGTCTTCTTTCTTGTGCTTTTGGTTGTTGGGGCTATATATTTAAAACATTATTACTGTCATTTTAATAGGCATTCAGGAGAGAACAGAAGTGATACACATAAATCTACTCAGTTCTTGTTAAATCAGAAATCTCTGTTTATTTAAGATCCTGTGATAGTTGTGCATTATTTTTTTCCCTTTATCTTTCATTAAGAAATTTGGTTTCTAACGTAGTTTTGGCAGAAATATAACTAATGAATTGAGACATCATTTTCCTTTTGTCTTGACATTAAGATTAAAACTAGAGTAGTGTTTTTATCCTTTGAACTGCCCCTGAATATGTGATTTTTAGTTCCCCCTGAAATCCTTTTTATTCCCTAGGGCTTCCTTATAGTTTGATTTTTATAATGATAATAATTTATTATAATAATAATTTAAAGCACAGAAAAGTGTCAAGACTATTTTATTTTCTATTTCTTGTTTTTTCCTTAATCAGCCCCAGGTGAGTTTCAAACCCACTGTCCCTGCAGTGCTGGAGCTTTTATCACTAAACTACAGCACTCAGCTGAAAGGTATAAGACTATTATAAAAAATTCCTTCAGCAGATTCAACACTTACTGTTACTTCATCACATCTGCTTTCTCATTCTTTCTTTTTATGTATTTTATTTCTGAACCATTTGAGAACAAGTTGCAGATATGATACTCCTTTGCCTAAATACTTGAGCAATTATTATCTAAGAACGAGGGCATTTAGTTGCCAAAATTAGAGAATTTAACACTGAAGTATTACTGTAATCTACAGTCCATTTTTAAATTTTACTAGTTGTCCTAATAAAATGTCTTTTACAGCCATCCCAGTGCACCCTTTAATACCCCTAGCCACCTCTGTGATAAGATCCAGTCCTGTCAGATACTACGTCTAATTGTCACATCCCTCTTATATTTAGAACAGTTTCTTAGTCTGTCTTTGTGGTTCTTGACCTTGACATTTTTAAATAGTTCAGACCAATTGTTTTGCAGAAAGTCTCCTGATGTGGGACGTTTCCTTATGACTAGGTTTAGGTTATACATTTTTATCAGGAACATACATAAATGGGGTTGTGTTCCATGCAATGTGGCAGGAATCATGAAGTATCAGTTCTTCTCTTTTGATATTGTCTACTTGATTACTGAGTTTTGGGATAGTTTCCAGGTTTATTCACTCTTCTAGTACTCTTTTCCCATTTGTAATTAATAAGTAATTTGTGGAAAGGTAGTCTCAGCCTATGTAACCATCCTGTTCTTCACCAAATTTCAACCCAATAGTTTTGGCATTCATTGACAATTTTGTCTAAATGAATTCTTACTATCATGATTGCCAAATGGTGATCTCATACCTAGACCATTCTCTCTACAAGAAATTCTGCTATAAGGAAGAACTTTTTATTCTTTGCTATTTATTTATTATAGACACTCATCTATTTAATCTCAGTATGAACTTTCCTCACTGGTCAGCAATCCTGTCTTGGTTACATATCAAGTTCCCATACGGTCTTTGGTTTTTCTGGGCTCTCTCTTTTGTTCAGCTGGTCATTTGGCTTTTCCCTGTGCCAAAACATTAATTACTGTGGTCTCATTGTTAGTTTTAGTGTCTGTTGGCAAATTTCCCTCTTTTTATTGAGGAGTTCCTTGGACATTTTTGCTTTCCCATAAATTTTAGAATGAGCTTGTCATGTTTCATAAAAACTTCTGTTGGTTTTCGATTGCGATTACATTAGCTCTGTTGATCAATTTGAGGAAAATTGACTTTTTAAAGAATTAAGGTTTCCTTTCCATGAACACAGCATATTTTCTCCACTTACATAGGTTTTCTGAGTAATGAAGTTTTAGGGCTTTTTCTGTATAGTTGGACAGTCCTTTATTAGACTTATTTTTTAGATATTTTATTTCTGAGCTATTTAAATGGAATCTTTTTAAAAATCATATTTTTTGTGTTGTTATATTATAGAAATATTTACTTAATTCTCTTTAGATTTTATAGAAATATGACTACATTTTACAAATTGATACACTTATGGCAAACTTATGGTTTCTAATAAGTTGCCTTTGAGTTTTTTCATATAGGGTATTATATCATTCGTGAAATAATGAAGCTCATTGTTTTCCTTTCTGACCTTTTGTCTTTGATTTATTTATGTTGTCTTTCAGGATGAGATAAATGAAAATGAGTAGAACAGCCTGCCCAGTCTTGGAGATACTGCTTCCCCATGTAAACACTTCCTGTTCTAACCATGGTTTGGCACCATCTAGTGGTGATTGTTCAGTCCAGTTTAAACATCTGGAACTATTCAGGGTCTGTAGTTGAGTGGACTTCAGGAAAGCTTCAATGATTCCAGGAAATTCTTGACTAGAGAGTGCCAGGATAGTGTTGGCCCAGTTTGGGAATATTGAGTGGGGCAATTACTGAGCAATCAGGATACGAACTCTACTTCCCCTGTGGATTTTGTGCTATTTTCCTGCCTAGCATTCCCTCCAGCTGAGCTTCCAACTTGAAAATAAGAACCTCATTCCCCTTTCCTGTCTGTTCTACATACAAGGTGGGGTGGTGGATGGGAGCAAAATGGCCACTCTATAGTCTCAAAATTTATGGTATCCTGGGCGTACTTTCACAGGATTTACTATGTTTGTGTATTTGTATATATTTTCTCTCTGCTTCCATTCTAATGTAAGTTTCAAAGTTGTGATTTTTTAATTTTTATTTATTTCTTTATTTTGAGACAGAGCCTCAAGCTGTCACCCTGGGTAGAGTGCTGTGGCATCACAGCTCACAGCAACCTTCAACTCCTGGGCTCAAGTGATTCTCCTGCCTCCGCTTCCCAAGTAGCTGGGACTACAGGTGTCCGCCACAACACCCGGCTATTTTTTGGTTGCAGCGTCATTGTTGTTTGGCAGGCCCGGGCTGGATTCGAACCTGCCAGCTCAGGTGTATGTGGCTGGCGCCTCAGCCGCTTGAGCCACAGGTGCCGAGTTGAGATTTTTTTTTTTCTTTTCTGTTTTATTCACAACCCTATTACCAATGAGTAGAAGAGTCACTGGCATGTCGACAGTAAAAAATATTCACTGAATAAAATGAGTGAATGAATATTGAAATCTTCCACCATTTGGTGGATTTTCTATCAATTCTGTTTTAAATTTGTAGGGCTCTTTTATCAGGTACATACAAAATTAAAATTAAAATTGTTAAAGCTTCTTGATAAACTCAGTCATTCTTAAAAATGTTTTGGGGTAGTTGGTTTTTGTTTGTTTTTTGAGTCATAAAACCTATTTCAATACTAATATGCCACCAAGATTTTTTTCAGTTAGTATCTACCAAGTATATCATTTTACTGACTTTTACTTTCAACCTACACATATCCTTAAGTCTTACGTCCCTGTCTTTAAATAGTATTTTACTGGATTTTACAAATATAATTGGACAGTTTAGTTTAAATTTTTGACAATTACTGATATATCAAAATTTATTTCTAAATATCTTTAAATCTGTTTAATCTACTTACTTATTTTTAAAAAATTAAAAGAATTTTTTTTTTTTTTTTTTTTTTTCTGAGGGAGAGTCTCACTTAGTCACCCTTGGTAGAGTGCTGTGTCTCAGCCTCCTGAGTAGCTGGGTCTATAGGCTCCTACCATAACACCTGGCTAATTTTTTTTAATTTTTAGCAGAGTTAGGGTCTTGCTCTTGCTCAAGCTGGTTTCTAACTCCTGAGCTCAAGCAATGCTTGCACTTCAGCCTCCCAGAGTACTTATGGATTTTTAAAAATAAATGTAAACAATTACATTTCTAGATGATCTTTTTGCTTCTTTTTCTAGACAAGCCTTTTTTTGGCTGCTTATCTTTATAGTTCCATTGTTTATTTCTTCAAATATTCTTTGTTCAATACTCCTGTGGGTAAAGTTATAATACCATAGTTGTACTAGGCAATATTTAGATAGTGGTAATATAAGTGTTACATATATTGTTAAGTATGTTAGCAGATTATATATATATATATAAAATAAACACATATGTACTCTATACTCTTTTTCTTTTTTCTTTTTCTTTTTTTTTTTTTTAATTGAGACAGGGTCTCACTATGTTGCCCTCGGTAGAATGCTATGGCATCACAGCTCACAGCAACCTGAAACTTTTGGGCTTAAGTGATTCTCTTGCCTCAGCCTTCCTAGTAGCTGGGACTACAGGCGCTTGCCACAACACCTGGCTATTTTTGTTTGTTTGTGTTTGTTTTTTGTTTTTGTTTAGCAGGCCTAGACCGGGTTTAAACCCAGCATCCCCAGAGCATGTGACTGGCACCCTAACCACTGAGCTATGGGCGCCCAGCCCCTATACTCTTTTAAAAAACAATTAATAATATATTGTATTTACATAGTATGTTCGAAATATCATTTCAACCAGGTATTACTTTTAAGATTTTATGTGCAATAGCTTATTATTTAACCTTCTTTTTAGTTATTAACCCAATTTTAAAGATCAGAAAACTGTAGCAGAAAGAAGAAAAAGAACTTGGCAAAGGTCACACATAGCTAGGCAAATTTTTGATCTAGGACTTTGAACTCAAGCTGTTACAATGCTTTAATACTCAGTATAATGACAGGAAAAGAATCCAAACATTGTTTTTGTTTTTCCCTTCTATAAAGGCAAGAGGAAATCTTTTTTTTTTTTTGTTTGTTTGTTTTGCTTTCTAATATTTTTCTTATTTATTTTTATATTTATTTATTTATTTATGATAGAGTTTCACTCTGTTGCCCTGAGTGCGGTGGCATCTAGCTCTCAGCAACCCCATTAGGCACAAAAGATCCTCTTGCCTCAGCCTCCCAAGTAGTTGAGACTACAGGCACCAGCCATAATGCTTGGCTAATTTTTAGAGATGAGGTTTTGCGCTAGCTCAGGCTGGTCTCAAACTCCTGAGCTCAAGCAATCTACCTACCTCAGCCTCCTAGAGTGCTAGTATTATAGGCGTGAGCCAGGAAGCCTGGCTCTTATTTCTTTTTAAAATTTTATTATTTTATTTATTTTCTTAACAATATACCTAGGTTTAGGTGGCGCCTATGGCTCAAGGAGTAGGGCACCAGCCCCATTTACCGGGGGTGGTGGGTTCCAACCCAACCCTGGCCAAAACTGCAAAAACAAAACAAAAACAAAAACAAACAAACAAAAACGATATACCTCGGTTTGGATAATTTTGCTTTTTTAATGATAGTGATTTTCAAGCTTCTTCATGTGGTAATTAACCTTTTGTGTTTCTTCTTTACTTTAGGGTTCAAACACTTTGTCCATTTTTGTCTTGGAAACCTAAATGACCTTTTATATTAAAAGTTACTTACCTTACCTGGCTTGGTGGCTCACACCTGTAAAACCAGAGACACTGGGAGGCCTAGGCAGGAAGATCGGGTGGATAGTTTGAGACTAAGAGTTTGAGGCCAGCCCAGGCAACATACAGAGATTCCATCTCTAAGAAAACAAGAAAAATCCTAGCTGGGCTTGGTGACTGTGGCTGTAGCCCCGGCTTCTTGGGACGCTAAGCCAGGAGGGTCACTTTACCCAAGGCTTGACGATTCAGTGAGCTGTGATTGTACCACTGCTCTCCAGCCTGGGTGACAGAGCAATACTTACTTGTCTCTTTAAAAAAAAAAAAAAAGAAAAGAAATAACTTCTTCCCTTAACTAAAATACATTGTATTTTTATTTAATGAATTTTACATTTTACCAGGGATGAAATCCCACTTAACATTTTAACTTCCTAAGAACATTATAAGATTTATAAGACAATTATCTTTTCAGAGAAAAAACACCTTTGCTCTTCCTCATTCTTACCATCAGGAAATTCTTACCTATTATTTACTAGTTCCTGAGCTTGCATTTCCATAAGGAAAAGGTATGAGAAAATTAAAAAAAAAATCTTACGTATATCATATAAAATATCATTACCTTATGTATATAATATAAAATATTATTTCTACATCTTCGTAAAATTAAATAAAAATGTATTTGTTGTTTAAAAAACTAAATCTAGGCTCAGTGCCTGTAGCTCAGTGGTTAGGGTGCCAGCCACATACACCAGGGCTGGCAGGTTCGAAGCAGACTTAGTCAGCTAAACAACAATGACAACTACAACCAAAAATAGCCGAGTGTTGTGGCAGGTGCCTGTAGTCCCAGCTACTTGGGAGGCTGAGGTAGGAGAATCACTTGAGCCCAGGAGTTTGAGGTTGCTGTGAGCTGTGAAGCCATGAGGCCATCAAAGTGACACTCTGTCTCAAACAACAGCAAAAAAAAAACCAAACTAAATCAACTTAAAATGCCACGCGCAGAATATCACAAATTATTTAACAAACTCAATTTATTTTAAGGAAATAAACAAAATTTGATTTTTTTTTAATGATAAAGACCAGTGTGATCACACAAGATATAAAAAGAATACTTTATTTTTAAGAATGATATACCATAGATTTTCTTTATGGAATGATCCAAAAGCTTATTTGATTTTTAAAACTAAAACAGAAAAACAAAAAACAAGTTTAAGAAACTAAAGATTCATACCTTTCCATTTTGAGACTCTCAGCATTTGCCACGTCTTAAGAAAACAGCACAAGGTAGAAATGTTGCCATCTGGTGTTCACCTTTAGAGTTGCTGTAATCCGTTCGGAATATTGCATTTCAAAATGTAGATAGGCTCTTGACTCATTAAAATTGGAACCAGTAATGTAGTTTTTATGTTGCTTCAATTGCCCGGGGTGTCTTCCTCATGAAGTATTC
>CAUYPK010140167.1:0-36181 GCA_963574355.1 Loris lydekkerianus | reverse complement strand
TTTCAGGCCGGGCCTTGCTGAGTCATTGCTACGCGGAAGTAGCTCGATGGATCTACTTCTAGTCAGGCTCGGGAAGTTGCACTAGGCCTCAGGCAGATGGCAGGGCCCAAAAATTCCCTCTAAGAATTGGGTTTTTATACTTAGAGTATGTGTAGTTATGCTATAGCTATGCAAGTCTTTATGGTTGTTTTCTTTATCCATTTAAGATTGCAACAAAAATTAGATACCTTTCTGAAATGCCTTAGATAATTATATAATTAATTACAACTAAATTAGTGTTAATAGCCAGCAGTTATTATAGAATGTGATAATATCTGAGGCCACTGGTAGTGCTAAGGCTGGTTCCTAACAATTCTAGCCTTGCTGATGACAGCTTGTTTTTATAAAAGACTTTCTTTTTAAAGGCTGAATCAATAACATGATTTCTTTCAGCTTGAAATTAAGTAATAGTTCACACTACTTTCAAAGTATTAATGGATTTTAAAATCAATAATCTAGGCTGACACAAATAGAGAAAAAAAATCATTTTACATAAGAATTTTAAGTATTTGCAATAAATATATGTATATAGATTGTATGTATGCCTTCCTATATTCTTATTTTTCATTTTATTATTAAGTAAATGATCATTAAAAGTGAAAATAAAAAAAAAAATCTAGGCTGGGCATGAAGGCTCATGCCTGTAATTGCAGCACTTTGGGATGCTGAGGTGAAAGGATTGTTTGAAACCAGCCTAGGCAACATAGCAATATCCTGTCTCTACAAAAAATAAAAAAATTGGGCATGGTGGCACACACCTGAAGCCCTAGTACTCAGAAGACTGAGGCAGGAGAATTACTTGAGCCCAGAAATTTGAGGCTTCAATGAGCTATGCTCCTGCCACTGCACTCTAGCCTGGGTGTCAGAGTAAAGCCCTGTCTCAAAAAAAAAAAAAAAATCTATTCTTCAATATCCTTCTTAAAAAAATCAATAATTTTTAGCCTTACTTTATTCTTATTTAACCAACTATATACAAATACAGTAGACTACCATAGTCCATAGTTGACTACCTACCTACAACCACCTCCTTAAGTTGACCTACTTTTTATAGACCAGACATGCACCACATGTACATATCAGCACAGTAGGCCTAGTTCCTTATGTTGACAACCTCCGTAAATTGATCAGTTTGTTACAGAGATTCTACTCTACATTGTATTAAAAGATAGAAGAACTGATTCTGGTTCCAGCTTTGCTAAGTATGTTTCATTGGACAAGTTACTCCTTTGTTGAGCCTCAGTCTGGCTGTCTGATTATTAATAATAATAATTGGTTGTTTAGTACTGTAGATGCCATGCACTGTTCTAAAAGTTTTTGTGGTATTAATTTAGTAAACCCTACCAATCAGCCCTGTGAGATATTACTATCTCTATTAATGGATGAGGAAACTGATGCAGAGAAAGGTTAAATATCTTGTCCACGGTTAACTAATAAGTAACAGAGCTGGGATTCCAATCCAGTCTGATTGGAAGAGCATTGCAGCACTTTGGGATGCTGAGGTGAAAGGATTGTTTGAGACTGTATTTGTATATACTTTGTTAAATAAGAATAAAGTAAGAATAAAAATTATTGATTTTATTGTGTTGTTTTTTGGGGTTTTTTTAAGAAGGATATTGAAGAATAGATTTTTGTTTGTTTGTTTGTTTGTTTTTGAGACAGGGTTTTGCTCTGACACTCAGGCTAGAGTGAAGTGGCTAAGAGCATTCTGGCTCTTTGCCTTTAAGATGAGATCAGAGCAGGGACCAACCTTGTCAGGTATCTGCCCACAGAATTATCTAATGCTCTCAGAGAGGTGGCATCAGGCCACAGTAAGAACCTATCTGCATGGGCAGCCATGTGGGTGGGGAGGGCTGTGAGTAAGGAGGACAGTGCAGGAAAAAGTGCTTTATCTATCAATAATTGGCCAACTGGATGTGCATGTGCCTTAACTCTGTCCCCATCTCTCCTAGAATTGCCAGGGGCTTTCTGACTTTGCTCACAAATAACCCTGAAGGGGCTACACTTTACTGCCTTTTCTCCTGTACATCTTGCTGGTGAGACACTAAGGAGAGACAGCATAATGCAATGGGAAGAAGAGGGTTCAAATCCAGTCTGCAGTAGGTTCAGTTTCAGCTCTGTGAAGTTCAAAGCTCTGTGATTTTGGTAAGGGTCTAAATCCCTTGAAGCCCCCTTTTCTTCATCTGTATGAGAATAACACCCTGAAACTCACTAAATGGCTTTAAGGATTAACTAATGTGCTCACATATCTCACACAGTGTTTGATATTCAACAAATTGTTATCTTTCCTCCACTCCTCATTCTGTGATTGAGAAGTTACAGGAGTCTGTACTGCACACGTCCAGTTAACTTAGACTAATTCAGGTAGATTCTGTTATCACAGATTAATCTGAGGATGGAAAGAAACAGGTAGATTCTGTTATCACAGATTAATCTGAGGATGGAAAGTAACAGGTTTTATGCCACATCATTTCATACATACCAGCTTCTCCTAAGTAAGGAAGAATTGATCTTGAGTTTGAATCCAGGTCCACTTTGGGTAAGTTACTTGACCTCATTGGGCTATTTTTTCACTGGTACAGTGTGTGTGTTGGGGGTGGGTGTCTCGTAATATGTGTTACCTGCACTAACAGGACTGTCATGAGCATTAAATGATAATGCAGGCTTGGCTCCTGTAGCCCAACGGTTAGGTCGCTGGCCATGTACACCCAGGCTGGCAGGTTCGAACCTGGCCCGGACCTGCTAAAACAACAATGACAACAGCAACAAAAAAATGGCCAGGCATTGTAGCAGGTGCCCATAGTCCCAGCTACTTGGGAGGCTGAGGCAAAAAAAATCATTTAAGCCGAAGAGTTTAAGGTTGCTGTGAGCTGTGACACCACAACACTCTACCAAGGGCAACAAATCTAGATTGTCTCTAAAAATAAAATGATAATGCATGTAAAGTTCCTGGCATATGTTGGTGTTCAATAAATGATGGCTATGATTGTTATTCCTATTTTGGTTTCCTAAGCTTCCCTGGCCTCAGTAGAGGCTTTCCAGATACCCTAAAAACAGGTTGAAAGTTACAGACAAATACACAAGGAGGATGCAGAGTCTGCTTCACAAATGAGTCAGAACAGTCCCAGCACAGAACATGCTGTCGGCTAAAGAATGACCTTCTAGCACAGCCCCCTCCCTTGTCCTAATACCAATAGGCTGGGGGAAGGGGGACTGCTCTGGGGAATATGTCCAGGAGCAGAATCTGATCAGTCACAAGCAGAAGGACCTAAAAATTCTTAGGAAGTCTCCTGGTTCAATACATCCAAACCCACTAAATCATGGCTTAAAAATAGTTTTTCTCCGGAAAGAGACCTAATTAGAGATGTGTCTATGTCATGTCACAGTGACAGAATGAAGGCTCAGATTGCATCTCGGTCCCATAAACTCAACCTCCCCTGTGTTCTCCCACACCCCACCCCAGGACAGGCACAGCTAGTGCTAGCACATGTCCTCATCCTCCCCCTCCCTTTCACAATAAAAGCTCCATACACACACCTGAAACACCAAGTTCACCAACAGCTACACCTCACCCTCCAAGCCATCACTCCCATCCCTGTGCCTGCTGCTTTACCTTTGCAGGTTACCTTAGTAAGAGAGGGAGAGCCTTAATCTCTCATCCAACCCCAAACCCCTCCTGGGGCCATCTCAACAGCCAAAACAGATTTGAACTACTCCAGTTTATAACCACACTGGATTCTTCCTCCCATTTCTCAGTGGAATTCAATGTTGAATATACCCGTAGACCAACCAACACCTGAGAACAAGGTCCATGTCTGTTTGCCCTATCCCATCCTTAGTGTTTACCACACTGCGTCGCACAAAGTGGGCCTCAATAAGTTTTACTCAATGAAAAGTGAATAAATTTAGATTTTAGAGGAGTGAAAGTGTCTCCCTGATATACAGCTAGAGTAATGAATATACACTAAAATTGCATTATCTGATATGGTAGCCACTAGCCACATTTGGCTATTTAAATGTAAGTTAAAATTAATCAACATTAAAATCTATTCTATGATCCAGGCATTCCATTCTTGGGTATTTACCCAAGAAAAATGAAAGCATATATTTACACAAAGACTTGTGTAATGATGCTTATAACAACTTTATTTGCAATGGCTAAAAACTGGGGGGTGGGAACAAATATTAATCCATAGATGAATAGATAAAACAAATTGTGGTATATCGATACCACGGAATTAGACTGGGCAGGGAAGGAGAAGGGATTACAAAAATAAGTAAATAAAGAAGAGCCTAGGATTTTTGGAGAAGATTTATGCTTTGTGGAGGGCTGTGCAGATGGCTTCGGAGGCCCTAGCAACTCTGACTTCCTGTGATACTACACTGTTCAACAGAACTTTCTACAATGTTAATGTTCCATATGTTCACTAAGCAAGTCACATTTGGCTAGTCAGTGCTTGAAATATGGCTAACATAATTTAGGATAATGGTGATTTTAGGCAAGGAGGATAGAGGCAGAGATTGGGAATACATTCAAAGGTGGGATTTCTAACCTGGAGTATACTGGGACGGGGCAAAGTTGTGCAATCCTAGCACTCTAGGAGGCTGAGGTGAGTGGATTGCTTGAGCTTAGGAGTTTGAGATCAGTCTGATCAAGAGTGAGTCCCCGTCTCTATTAAATATAGGAAAACTAGCTGGACATTGCGCCAGGCACCGGCTACTGGGGAGGCTGAGGCAAGAGGAGTACTCAAGCCCAAGAGTTTGAAGTTGCTGTGAGCTATGATGACACAGTACTCTATCCAGGGCTACAGAATGAGACTCTATCTCAACAAAATAAAAATACATTTTTAAAAAATCATGGTTCAGAAATACAAACCAATGAAACAAAATAACTATGCCAGAAATCCTTACATTACAGAAAATTTCTATTCAATGGACAGAGAATAACAAAATTACCCAGAGGAATCATACTTAATAAATTCTGCTAATTTATGGATGAATAAATAAGAATGAATTGAAGAGGAAAAATGAAAGTTGATTCATATCTTTCATTTTATGCTGCAACAAATTCTGAATTAGGATATTCTGTGGAAGAGAGTAAAAGATTAAATGTAGAGATACATTAGCTCTTGGAGAGACATTGGAGAAAATCTATATACCATGTCCCTGGCCTGGAAATATACAACATGCAATTTTGTCTCTTTTATTCACTGTTTTCTTCCAAGACTCATAGTATGTGCTCAATTAAGTTATTTTGTTCAATGAATAAATTAGTGCTAAGTACTATGATAAAGGAAGTTGTTTAATTTTGTGTGTCATTGTTTTCTGAATTTGACTGTGAAACTCCAGAAAATTTTTAATACCTGAAGAAATAAGAGAAAATCATTTTGGAAAAAGAAAATATATTTATCCCAACTTGGAAAAGAATATATATATGTGCATGTGTGTGTGTGTACATATACACATACACATACACACACACACAACTTACCATTGGGATAATTTCTTTAAAAATTTAGAGTTAAAAATGCAAAAATGGGCCAGGCATGGTGATTCACACCTATAATTCCAGCTCTTTGAGAGGCTGAGTTAGGAGGATGGCTTGTGGCCAGGAGTTTGAGACCAGTCTGGGCAACATAGCAAGACCCCAGTCTCTACAAAAATGTTTTTTAAAAAATTAACCAGGTGTAGTGGCATGCATCTATAATCCTAGAAATTCAGGAAGCTGAGACAGAAGGATCACTTTAGCTCAGAAGTTTGAAGTTGCAGTGAGCTATGATGATGCCTCTGCACTCAAGCCTGGATGACAGAGAGATCTCTTAATAAAAAAAAATTAATGGAAAAGTATAACCACAGGAGCATTCAAGTTTATTTCCAAAGATTTAAAAAATAGCCATTAGAATGGGAGAAACTGTGACAACTCTGACAGACAAAATTTGCTAACAAAGGAAATACAAAGATTAAATATAGGCTGGGCATGGTAGCTCATACCTATAATCCTAGCACTCTGGAAGGCCGAGAGGGAGGATCATTTGAGCCAGGTTGACACCAACCTGAGCAAGAATGAAATCACATCTCTCCAAAAAATAGAAAAATTCACCTGCATAATGGTACCCACCTGTAGTCCCAACTACTCAGGAGGCTGAGGCAGGAGGATCACTTGAACCCCAGGAGTTTGAGGTTGCAATGAACCGTGATGATGCCACTGCACTCTAGCCTGGGTGACAGAGCCAGACTGTCTCAAAAACATAAAAAATTAAATATAAATCTATGAAGAGAACAGGGTTCTCATTGTACCAATAGGCAAAGCCACCTTAATCAGATAATATGTATAAAAGGAGATTATTGTCCAGCATTTTAAAGGAAAATGTTTAGTTTTACTGGTAATTAAAGAAATGTAAATCAGCCACCTAGGTACTGTTTTGCAAATAATCAACAAACTCTTACAAGCTCATACTGTTTTAAAAGTCTGCCTTTGGAAGGCTTTGAGGAATGCATTTTGGTGCTTATCTTGGATTGCTGGCAGCTGGTATGCTCTTTCCAGAGGACAAAACGGCAAAGTTTATAAAATAAACCATTAAAATAGCTGTATCCTTTGGCCAAATTATCTGGTCGTGAAAATTTTCCCCATGGAAATAATTTTAGGAAAGAAAAAAAGTTGAAACAAAATGTTTACATGGGACAAGAATTCCTGTGGTGAGGCGAGGGAGGCACACCCCCTAGTGGGAAGAATCTGAATTACCTGGGGGTTTTGTTTGTTTTGTAGACTTATGCCTGGTTTTCTTTCCCAAGTGTCTGATTTCTTCCTGCACTCTTGTTTGTATTATCCTGGTTAGAAATCCCACTCCACCCTTTCCCTTTTAACTTTGTTTTCTTTCTTTCTTTCTTTTTTTTTTCTTTCTTTTTTTTTTTTTTTTTGAGACAGTCTCACTTTATCACCCTCGGTAGAGTGCTACGGGGTCACAGCTCACAGCAACCTCCAACACCTCAACTCCTGGGTCTAGGTGACTCTCTTGCCTCAGCCTCCGGAGTAGCTGAGACTACAGGTGCCCGTCACACCGGGCTATTTTTTTGTCGCAGTTTGGCTGGGGCTGGGTTTAAACCCACCACCCTCCGTATATGGGGCCGGCGACCTACTCACTGAGCCACAGGCGCCACCCCATCTTTGTATTTTTTAACTGTATATATAACTGAAGTGTTGAATGTATTTTTTAAATTTATTTGAATATATTTTCAATCTCCTCCTCCATCACCCTCCTTGCCTAAAATCACTGTTATCGTGATGTCTACAACTATAAATTTTTTTTTTTTTTTTTTTTGAGACAGAGCCTTAAGCTGTCACCCTGGGTAGAGTAGCATGGCATCACAGCTCACAGCAACCTCCAACTCCTGGGCTTAAGCGATTCTCTTGCCTCAGCCTCCTAAGTAGCTGGGACTACAGGCACCCACCACAACACCTGTCTATTTTGTTGTTGTTGTTGTTGTTGTTGTTGTTGTTATTGTTGTTCAGCAGGCCTGGGCTGGATTCCAACCTGCCATCTCTAGTGTATGTGGTTGGCACCTTAGCTGCTTGAGCTACAGGCCCGAGCCAAAATGTTTTGTTTTGGGGTGGTGCTTGTGGCTCAGTGAGTAGGGTGCTGGCCCCATATACCAAGGGTGGCAGGTTCAAACCTGGCCCAGCCAAACTGTAACAAAAAATAGCCCGACGTTGTGGTGGGTGCCTGTAGTCCCAGCTACTCAGGAGGCTGAGGCAAGAGAATCACCTAAGTCCAGGAGTTGGAGGTTGCTGTGAGCTGTGTGACGCCACGGCACTCTACTGAGGGCATTAAAGTGAGACCCTGTCTCTACCAAAAAAAAAAAAAAAAGTTTTGTTTTGCTTTTATCCTTACATAATTATCATGAAGTATGCATTATTTTATGCCTGACTTTGTTTTTATGTTTGTAAAATTCATTCATATTGTTGCTGTGTATCTGTTTACATGTTTGTTTTGATGTTACATATTCCATCACTTCAATATACTGCAATTGTTTTTTGAGACAGAGTCTTACTCTGCCACCCAGGGTAGATGGAGTAAAGTGGCCTGATCACAGCTTACTGTCACCTCAAACTCCTGGGTTCAAGGGATCCTCTTGCCTCAGCCTCCCAAGTAGGCTGTTAATGTTGTTGCACATCATTAGCACCCAGCTAATTAAAAATCTTTTTAGAGATGGGAATCTCACCATCTCTCTACTTTGACCAGGCTGGTCTTGAACATGGCCTCAAGCAATCCTCCTGCCTTGGTCTCCCAAAGTGGTAGAATTATAGGGTAGCCACTATACCTGGCTTACTATAATTCATTAATCCATCCTATTATTCTTGGACATTTGAATGATTTCAGTTCTTGGTGATGATGAATGATGCCGTTATAAGCAATTTTGTATGCCTCTTTGTGTACACATGCACACATTTTTGTTGAGTATATTCTGTCACAGAATATCCTGAATTTTAACTGGTTTTTGGATAATACCAATTTTTTTAAGTCATAACAATTTGCACTCCCTCCAGCAGTGTGTGAAAATACCCACAGCCACACACTTTTGCAGATTTAGCATTCTCAGTCTTTTCATTTTAACCATTGTGGAGGGTATGCGTTGGCATCTCATGTGGTTTAAATTTGCATTTCCCTTGTGTAAATTTAAAAGAACTAAAGTGAAGGTACACCCACTTAGTGGACAAAATCTGAATTACCTGGGAGCTAATTTTAATTTTCCAGCCTCTACAGCAGCAGTTCTCAACCTGTGGGTCGTGACCCACAGGAAATGTACTAAAGGGCCACGGCATTAGGAAGGTTGAGAACCACTGCTCTACAGGCTTAAGAGTAGGGCACAGGCTTCCTGGACTTTCCTCCACTTCTGCTATTCCCCAAGAATCTCAAAGAATAAGAAGTTGGACATTTTTCATAAACATTGTCCATTTGGATATCCTCTTTTACAACTTGCTGCATTAAGTCTCTGGTTCATTTTTCTTTTCTTTTTTTTTTTTTTTTTTATAGACAGCCTCAAGCTGTCACCCTAGGCTTACCGATTCTCCTACCTCCGCCTCCCAAGTAGCTGGGACTACAGGCGCCTGCCATAACACCTTGTTATTTTTTTGGTTGCAGCCATCATTGTTGTTTGGCGGGCCCAGGCTGGATTCAAACCCACCAGCTCAGATGTATGTGGCTGGAGCCTTAGTGACTTGAGCCACAGGTCCCGAGTTCCAGCAATAACTTTTTTTTTTATTAAATCATAGCTGCGTACATTAATGTGATCATGGGGCACCATACACTGGTTTTATAGACCATTCGACACATTCCTCTTTCACCTAAATGAACAGACGTTTCAATGCAAGCTCAATTTTGTCATAAAATCTAACAGTAGATGGCGCCCTATCCTTGCACCCGAGTCTTCAGCTGGCTGTATCTGAATTTAAGGTAAACCTTCCAAATACGTCGCAAGTAGGCAATGCTAAAGAGAGGTTAAACTTTCAAGGATTATAAATATATAGAAAATACCTAGAGATAGGCCTCTTTGTGGGAACAACATATTAATCTTTAATGGGAAAAGTGACTATTCACAATAAAGGAATAAAAAGTTTACCCCAAAGCTGAAAGCCTGGGCAAGGCTGTCCTGAGACAGGTGAGGACCAAAGAGAATCCATGGAAACAACCTCAGAAAAGTAAACTTCAGGCTGATTAATAAAGGGAGTAACTACTGTGCATGGCACTAGGATGCTGTTTCACTGTTTACAAAAGTTGCCCGCTAGCCCTGGGTCTGAGAAGAAGGTAGAACAGGGGGTTGGTCAGTGATTGTAAGTATTTTTCTGCCTTCCCTCCCCTATTCCTATTCTCAGTTTTGTTTTTATTAATTGCATTTTGAGATAGCTTAAAACTTACTTGATGTGCTTCAGAAATCCAGGAGGAAACCAGACCTACTTGCTCTGAGGGAAATTGTGTTTGTAGAGTGAAAATACTTGACTCCTGAGACTTTGTATGTGACAAGTAGCTTGCCTCCCTCTTGATTTCCCTCTAATCTGTCATACTCTCCTGCCTCTGCTGGGTGTGGAGAATCCCCTCCAGCTGGCTTCCCACTCATTTTTGGTTGGCTATTCATTCATTCATTCATTCACAGAGTCTCACTCTGTCACCCCGGGCAGAGTGCTGTGGCATCATTGCTCACAACAACCTCAAACTCTTGGGCTCAAGCCTTCTTCTTGCCTCGGCCTCCTGAGTAGCTGGGACTACCAGTGTCAGCCACAAAGCCAGCTAATTTTTCTATTTTTAGTAGGGATGGGGTCTCATTCTTGCTCAGCCTAGTCTCAAAACTCCTAAGCTCAGGCAATTCACCTGCCTCAGCCTCTCCAAGTGCTAGGTCTACAGGAACAAGCCATTATGCCCGGCCTCTCCACTCATTTTTGAACAAACCTTCCATTCTACTTCCTCCTCTCATTACCCCCACTCCCCTACCCTCATGAATGAATGAATAACAAGATCCTAGCCTTCTTGAGCTTAGAAACCAGAGCATGTAAACCACAATCAAGGGAAGACCCCAAGTAGAGGAGGCTTCTTCAGCAGGAACCATGGAAGGGGGCCTGGCTTGTACTTATGAAGAGAAGGTACCTTTAGTTGAGTGACATAAAGCAGAGCCCAGGTCATACTTGGGTGTAATGAAAAGGAGACCTCTTTTTTCCAGTCTTCCCAAGCTTCTGGCAGGAGCCACTGTGCTGGAATCAGTGAATGGTTCATTGGTGGGAACACCAGAACACCATGCCAGAGGTTCAACTCATTTCCTGAGGTAGCCAAGGTGGGGTTGTTATTGCTGTGGGTCACCACCTCTGATGTCTCCAAGGCCCAGCACCGGGACGGCACGTTTAGAGTTTGTGGAGTGAACTCCTGGCTGTTCATGCTCACTGTTCAGAACTGGCTCCAGGCTGAGTTGCACCCACAAAGCTCCCTTCTATCCCATCTCCACTCAGACCAACCAGGCCCCTTGCAGCCCAAGGACATAAAACGAGAGGCTGAGAAAGAGGCACTGGCCTTTTTTATTCTGTTTTGTTTTCTTCACTGAGGATGTTTGGGCAAGCGCACTGCATGACTGATGTGGAAATTCTAGCCCTCATGGGATTTCACATCTTTGAGAGGAAGGAAAGACATTGCACCACTAAAACTTCCTTGCTCTAGGGCTGCCAGGGTAGGTGTTCAAGGGCTGGGCCCCAGGCAGGTGTGGGGCCTACAGGTCCAGATCAGGAAAGGGCATGTCTTCTGGGGAGCAGGGTTACCTGGGGCCAGATCTGCCCTTCCTGGTCCGACCATACAGGAATTCTGAGGCCATAACCTGCCACCTAGTCTGGTGGTGTCCAATATCTGGGTGGAGAGAGGGGGCGAGAGACAGGGGGTAAGAGATAGGTGCCAAGGTAGAAGGCATATCCATGTGAACATGCCCCCTCACATTTGGGTTTTGGAGTGTCTCCCTTTCCTTCTGGCCCAAGTGGCAAATTATGGTTTGGTGGAGCCAATTTGTATTGATTATGAGAGCTATCATAATAATTGCTGAATTTCCAGGAATTTTAGAAGGTGTTAAACCATCATTATTTTAACAATTAAAACTTATGAGGAGAATAAGTTATATTTTAAAAAGCAAAAATACTCCAAATGTTCACTTCCTAATTATTTTACTGTGTTGCAATCATAGATGCTCTTGAGGCTGTTCGTAACCTTGGTATCTGGAGGGTGGAATATTACATGTGGGCTATACATCTCTTCCCATTCTGCCTCCAGCAGGTTATAGAAGGAAACCAGCCAGGTATGCCCTGTTTACCTTCGCAGCTCCCTCCAGCAGGGAGCAAGTGGGAGGGAGAGGCCGTGTCACACCCAGGTAACCAGGAAGCACCCTTGGCCCCAGCTGGGCCGCAGCCACAGCCACAACCAGGAAGAGCCTGGTTCACATGTTGGGTGGCAGGACTGATATAATGGGGCCCAGGGAGAGGAAAACTGGGGGGATGAGGAGGGTAGCAAGGTTAGTCTGCAGAAATGAAGTAAGTTCAGTGACAGAGTTGAGAAGGGGGGGACCGCAAAACTTGGCATCCTTGCAACCACAAAAGGAAGATGACCTGGACCAAGGGAAAAGTGGAACCCTGTGAGGCTGGGCTTTCCCTGGAGTGCTGGGACCTCTCCCTACCCTGACTGCCACCCTCGGGTACAGGGGACAGGAGAAGGGTCACAGTACACCCACTCCTGAGATGGACACTTCCACTGCATCTCAGAGCTCCCTGGCCACTTGCTCCTCTGCTCCCCCTAAACGTTGTCTCTCCAGGTTATCCCAGCCCCCTCTCCACATCTCTGTGTCTTCCAGCATCTCTTAATGTATCCATCAAGCTGAATAGCCCACAGTCTCTCAGACTCATCACCTCTCCTCCAAACTTGTCCCTCCCCCATCCCTCCTGTCACAGGGAGGGGCTGCCAAGTCTGCAGCCCAGAGGGCCCTGCCCGCTCCACACCTGCACTTCCCACATTCCGTCTGCTGCCCCGACCCCAATCCCAGGCTTCTTAAACCACTTCACAAACTAAAATGACTTTTTCTCTCATGTGTGTCTTGAAAGATGTCTATGGCATTGCATTTACTAAATAGTAATTTATTTCCCACCCTTTTGGAAACAAAGTTCTATATACAACTTCTGATTGAAATTGCATCCATTAAACACTAACTGGGCTGTTACTATATGGGGCGCCATTTGAGACACAGGGATGCAAAGTGTGCACGGCCCACTTGGGGGGAAGAGTCACGGCTTCCCCGATCACCCACTACCCTCCCTGAAGAAGCCAAGGGTCTGTCCCTGAACTTAGCTACTGTAGGCTGTATGTTGCTAGGGAGAAGAGCAGCTGGGATTGTAGGAGACCCCTAAGGGGCCTGGGCTGCTGCATCCCAGCATTCTTGCCAGGGCAACCTCCTTAAGATGTCTCTTCTCCTCTCTGTGAGGTCAGGGGACAACCCCAGTATCTGCCTTAAGGTTGAGGCCAGGCCTAGGAGTAGCAGAGGCCAGACACCCACTCTGAAAAGCCTGCAGTTCCTTCTAGAAGAGACTTTGTTCTGCCTGGGAGTCCCCACCCTGGGCGGCTTATCTACAAATTCCCACACTGCTCCCTGAACTTCCTCCTTCCTAGGAATTACAGAGCTGGACAATCATGGTCCACCCCCATTCATTTACAGAAGATGAAACCAAGGTCCTAAATGAGGGATTAAGTACCCATGGTGCCACAGAAGGTAATGATAGAGTCCAAATAAACAAACAGAAAGGGCAGGACTCCTGCTTGTCAGCCAGCCCAGGGCCCCTTCTGCTAAATCTGCCACCCTGCCTGTTTTGCCTGGGTTGCCCTAACTTCTGCATCTTGTTCGGGTCTGAAAGTTATATCTCCAAGGAATGAAACTCAAGCTGTCACTGCCATCCAACCTACATCCTCCTCCACACCCACTCTTGATCATCTGCACTTCTCACCCAGAGTCGGTGGCAAAGCTTGACCCAATCTGACAAGTCTCTGCCAGGCAAGGACGGAAAGAACTATACAGCAACTCTGAGTTTAGACCCACTGTGGTAAGGAGTGGCCACCAGGATGACCCTAAAGAAGGAACCCAGCCAAGTATGTGCTATTTACCTTCTCAGCTCACAAACATGTTGAACACGCCCTTGCTGGCCGGTTATAGTCCCAACTTCTTAGTCTAGTCCTCCAGCCTCCCCAATTCTGGCCACAATATGCCTGTCTGGTTCCATCCTTATGCTTTTCCTGCCATCTCACACCATCCTCAGATTGTACCGCACCCTCTGGGCCTGTCTGGCTTTGCAGATGCTGTTCCTCCAGCCTCAAATGCTGTTCCATGCTTCTCCACCTGGCAAAGCTCCTTCTGATTATACCCTCTGTACTAATGTGTCGCTCCTCCTTCCCACGCCTCCTCCTCTTCCTTCTTCACCTGGGAGTGCCCTAGTACTTCTGTACCAATGTCACAGCATAATAAAGGAAAGAACAAGGTCATCAGTCTGTGTCCTCCACAGACTCCACTCCTCAGTGACAGAGATTGAGCCTTTATGTTTAATTTCTTAGAGCCCAATATATTGAAGACACTCAACAAAGAAAAAACAAATTCAGAACAAACCAATATAAAGACTCTGGATTTATTCCAGACCCAAATTAGGAAGCAAGTCTTAATGTTACACAAGGATTCCCTACCAACTCACTTATTCACCAAGTATGTAAAGAGTACTATGCGTGAAGCACTGTGTAGGCAGAGTGCTGGGAACCCAAAGCTGGGGAGGCTTTGCCCTCAAGAAGTTTACATTTTGAAGATGCTGACAAGTTCAAGGAAATGGCTAGAATTCACTGACCACTATTATTGCATTTAATTGTACATCAACCCTATAATGCAGGCATTTTTATTATTCTCATTTTACAGATGAGGGGATTAAGGCTTTCAGAAGTGGAGAGACTCGGCCATGACACAAACAAGGAAATAGCTGGGGCAGGATTTGAAGCCAGGCAGTCCCAGACCCCATGGGCCCAGGTACAATACCTAATAGAATTGATGATGGGGGAGGGGGAGCAATTAACTTTTCCTTGGGAAACAAGGAGGTCAGGGAGGGCTTCACTGAAGAGGAGGCATCTGAGCTGTACCTTGAAGGACAAGTAGGATCTCCATAGACAAAAGAGAAAAGCTGCAAATCCCGAACTACAGAAAGATCTGGTGTAGGAATTTACCACTAATTAAAACACTGCCATACCACAAACAATTAGAGGTCCCTAAAAGGCATGGAAAAGTGCAGATGCTCCTAGGTCCCACCCCAGCGACTCCGCTGTAACAGGTCCAGAGTGCAGCCTGAGCACCAGGGGCTCTGAGTCACCTACATGGCTGAGAACCACAGCTCTACATGTGGGGGTGGGAGGTCTTGTGTAAAGTGTGTGAGGCGAGACCCACCTGCACCCAGATGCTCCACGCCAATGATCCAGTCTTGTTTGTGGAGACACACAGCTTTCCTGTCCCCTTGGGACGGGCCCCAGGCAGCATGGGTGGGAATGTACTTCTTCCCTCGTATTCTCTCTGTCCCACCAGTCATGACCTTCCTGTGTCCTGGAGTTGCCAGAGACAGTTCACTGGGGAAATTCCATGGTTTCCACATGAGGTGGCGGGGACTCTCCAGAACGAACACACCCAGCTTCAGCATGAGGGAGCCAAGCTCTGTGGATCACAGGGAAGATAGCTGGAGTGAGGACCATAGGTGGGTGGCCTGTGCGCTGCAGACCTACCACAGGACGGAAAGGCAGGAGCATCAGAGTGAGGACACGCCCTGGCTTCACTGTTGACCTGCTGTCAGAACGGGGACGGTCCCCAGAGTCAGCAGGCTGCATCCAGCAGAGGTTGGGTCTCCTCTTCTCCAGCCCAGGCAGTGACTCAGGAATGAGTATTGAAAGCTGACAGTGACCTCAGTTCCTTTACCCCTGGGGGACCTGCCTGTGTGCCAGAGCCCTCTCAAGAGCATGGAGAACCTGAGATCCCATGGGACAGGACACTTATCCTCATTAGCTGGGTGCCAGGAGCCTCCTATTCCTCACAGTAGCATCATGAGTATTCAAGGAGGTGATTTGTAAACATCAGGGTGGCACATAAAGAACTATAACCCATTGGTGGCTGCTGTGTACCATCTGTTTATATATTATTGTCTTTCATACGCACTATAACCTCCATAGTTTACCACCTCCTTGCGTTGACCACCTTCTTAAGTTGACCTAAGTTTCGTAGAATGAACATGTACCACATGTGCATCTCAGCACAGTAGGCCTAGTTCCTCAGGTTGACACCTCAGTATGTTGACCAATTTTATTCCAGTCCCATGGGTGGTCAACTTACAGAGGTCCTAGTGTATTAGTATATTATGGTGTTCCCTTTTTGTTTTGGATCCTGGCCATTACACTTTTAAAAAATTGTATTATAAGTACCACTGTGTTTTCTGGCTCGGCACCTGTAGCTCAGCAGCTAGTGCACCAGCCACATACACCGGAGTTGGCAGGTTGGAACCCAGCCCGGGCCTTTCATATGGGAAAGTAACAAACAACAATGACCACTACAACCAAAAGCTAGGCGGGCATTGTGGTGGGCACCGGTAGTCCCAGCTACTTGGGAGGCTGAGACAAGATAATCACTTAAGCCTAAGAATTGGAAGTCGCCGTGAGCAGTGATGCCACAGCACTCTACCGAGGGTGACATAGTGAGACTGTCTCCAAAAAAAAAAAAAAAAAAAGTACCACTGTCTTTTCTTTGAGAATATTCCCCAAAGTGGGTTCCCTCAGGTAGAGTATCTAAAGCTCTGGATACACATTGCCAGGTTGTCCTCCAGAAGAGATGAATTTATAGTGCTCCTCAAAATGTGTATGATTTATACCTATTTCCCTATAGCTTAGTCAACGGGTTTCAAATTGTTATTTATTTTTGATAACTGAATGGGTATATAGTGTGCCCTCAAAATAGTTTGAATTGACATTTGTGTAATTCCCATCATTGAACAGAGGATTTACTTACTGATGAGACCAGGCGCTCCCTCTGGAACCCATCATGTCGGGGGTGGGTGCAGGGAGAATGGGGACCGAGGACCCCATTCTTGGCAAAGGAAAGCACCCCCATTAAAAGAGGAAAACTAAAAAGTAAACTGAGTAAGTCAGAACAAAGAAAAGTCAGCTAGTTTATGTTTAACCTAGCCATTGCTAGCAAGCTTCTTGCCTTTTCTGAAATTCTAGCTTGTTGGGGATAGAAGAGGCTATGACAAGTCCTAAGAAAAGATACATCTTCTGGGGCATTTCCTGCTCATTAAACAGGCAAAGCAGATACCTATTGTGGAGATTTGCATTTGCCTGGGGCAGAGACCAAGGGAGTAGCTCCAGCCCTGAGATATGGGCAGAAGAGCTTATATCTCTTATAGCAGAGGAAAATCCTCTGTGGTGGTGATGGGAGGGAAATGCCTCTCTCCCACAGATCCCTCAGAAGAGATTAACACTGGTGGTGTTTTACTCCACAGAGAACTAGCAGAGCTTAACACCTCCCTAGAAATCTGTGTGTCTGACCTCAAGCAGGAGGCTCTCCTAATACAAGGCTCAGATTTCAGATTACTGAAGGCCACCCTTAAGGTTAATTATAATAACAATAGAAGCTGACACTATCAATCTGGAAAACTGCTGATGTCTTTGTTCCCTCCCTCATTGAAGTCTGGGCAAATAGACTTCAATAAAATCAGAGTGGAGCAAACATTCTGGGCCATTGCCAGAATCCCCCCCCATGGGCAATGGACCCCAGAGGTCCCACTTTTAATTCTACTGTATGTCTCGTGTCTTTCTTTACTGGCACTTCTAACTCTATATTTCTTTAGTGATCACAGCCAGTTTCCACAGGTCTCAGCACACGCTGCTCTCGGGGTGGGGAGTTGATGTGCAAACTCCTCCCTCAGGGATGCCTTTTCTGAACCCCGGGCAGGCCTGTGCCCCTTTCCATTGGTCACCTTGGCATACCACAGGCCTAGAGCCCCAGGAGGAGCAATTTTTGCTCACCGTTGGATCACTGTCACCTGCTGTGTCCCTGATGTAGACTAGGCATTCATTTAAATGTTTGTTGAATAAGTATTTAAAAGTCTTGTGATGAAGTATGCCAGTATGCCAGATTCAATTACAGTATGAATCTTTGTAAAAGGATTCATCACTGGGTTTAACTGGAAACATCTGAGGAGCACCTACTGTGCTCTCCAGTACTGGGGGTAGGGCAATTATGACAAAGTAGAGAAAACAGGGTCCCTGTCCTTTAAAAAACATACAGGCTGCTAGTGAGACCCCATGCCTCTGCTGTGGCTGCTTTGGTGTCTTCCTCATTCTCCCTGTAAAGAAAGTTGTACGAGTGGGTGTAGGTCAGGGTGGGATGAAGCCACAGGGAGCTCCTAGTCTCTAGGATTAAACAGGTGCAGCCAGCTTAAGCCATGGGTCAGATGGGTCATGACTCAACTGAAGAGGCACTGGGAGAGATCTTGGAGATGTCCTAATAGTTTGGTTCACGCTGGACCCCAGGCATGAATCCCAGCTCTGCTAATTGCAAAGCACAAAGCACTCACTTCTCAGTCCCTATAAAGTTGGGGAAAGGATGCACCTTGAGGGCTGTGGTGAGGATTCAAAGGTGCCTGGAGCAGTGAGTCCCTGACACATGTTAGCTGGGTGAGTGATTTTCCCAAGGCCCCACAGAGCAAGAGGAAAACTCACATATCCTGACTGCCTGGTCTTTGGTGCCAAGTTCAAAAGGCTTTTAGGTATGAGTATTCCTGTCAAGAGGAGGAGAGTTTTTGTTTATTATGCAAAGCAGCTTCAGCTGAAACTGACCTCACCATGGGCGTCTGTTTTTGGTGAGGAGGGCGGAAATGAGTCGCTCTCCAGGAACCCTGGGGACACACCCAGGTGGCTCAAGATGGCAGGGCAGCAGAGCCAAGTGCCTCCCAGGCACCTTCCTCAGCCATGGGCCCTGAGGGAATGCCCTCCTCTGTGCCAGCTCCTCCCCAGCCAAAGTCTGCCCAGGACAAACCCAGATGGAACCTTCTCCAGGGTCAGGGCAGTGCATGGCCATAGGCTGGCCTGGCATGACCCTCAGGACCAGCCAGCTGAGGCACTGCAGTGCCCTGCCTGGGAGGCTGCCTCACTCCTCTTTTGGGCGCTCAGCTCACATTAATCCTACCAGCCCTGGACACATGCTGCCTCACCTTAGCTACTCTCTGGCTTTCTGCTCAGGCCTCCCTTTTCACCTCTAGTTCCTCCATGAATTGGGGTTCCAGGTGGCCTCTCAGCCCGTTCTCTTCTCAGCTTTGTGCTTCTCACTCTATCTCTTACTTCAAACTCTTGAAGAGAGTCTGACCCACCTTGTAAACCTTACCAAGCTAGGACCCGATAGGGGCTTTGCATGTCCTCCAAGATCTCATCTTACCCCATCTGGCCCTCCTCTCCTCCATGCTGATCCAGCTGTTCTTCCTCTAGGCGCAGAGATGGCTATCGCATCATCACAAATCCCTCCTGATGCCATGATTTGTAATGTGAACTCCACGCTCGGTTCCCCAAGCTTTGCTGTCCACAGGAAATCCTCTCCCCACACATGCATGTTGGCTTTCCGACTGTGTACTCAGCTATTGGCTTTTGGAACCTCTGCATCAAAACTTTTCAGCCAGGGCTTCTCAGCCTTTGGCCACATATGATTACCTGAGGTTATGTGTTAAAACACAGATTCCTGGGCTTCACAACCTCCCCTCCCCCCCCAAGACAAACAAACAAACAAACAGAGATTCAGTCTGTGTGGGCCAAATTCTGGGCCATCCCAGAATTTGTATCCCTTGCAGGTAATGCTGTTGTCACCTGCCCACAACTGCTCTTGGAGCAGGACTGTCCTTGAAACTTCAGCCCTCACCCCGGAGCCAGGAATGCTCCCAGCTTATAGACAGAGGGAAGAAGAGCAATGAGGAAAAACAGGCATGAGAGAAGTATCTTGATTAAAACTGCCAAGTACTCACCTACTCCACAAGTTAACCCTGGACATAAGGTTCTAAGAAGTGAGGACACTTGCCCAGGCAGAGTCTGGATCCAGGTACTGACCTGCCTGCTTACTCCTGGCCCACTGAGTCAACTGTAAAGCTGAATTAATGTGAGACTTAATTGTCACCAGCGAACCACATCAGATTCTCCTGATTATCTCCTGATAGTTGTAGAGGGCTTTATTTAGCACAGTAGTTCTCAAAGTATGGTCCCTAGACCAGCAGCTTTAGCCTTACCCAGGAACTTACTAGAAAACCAAATACTGGGCAGCGCCTGTGGCTCAGTGGGTCAGGCGCCAGCCCCATATACTGAGGGTGGCAGGTTCAAACCCAGCCTCGGCCAAACTGCAACAAAAAAATAGCCAGGAGTTCTGGAGGACGCCTGTAGTCCCAGCTACTCAGGAAGCTGAGACAAGAGAATCGCCTAAGCCCAGGAGTTGGAGGTTGCTGTGAGCTGTGACGGCACAGCATTCTACCGAGGGTGATAAAGTGAGACTCTGTCTCTAAAAAAAGAAAGAAAGTTTGGGTCCCAGCCCAAACTACTGAAGCAGAAACTTTGAAGTTGGGGCCTAGCAATCCATATTTTAACATGCCTTTCGGGAGATTCTTATGCACAACTAACATTTGAGAATCACTGTTCCCAGGGAAAAAATTAACCAGATTCCTAGGGGGGCTTTGGTTTAGTGACATGGAGGGCTCCTGGCTCTCTGGGTCAGCTCTGACAAACACCAGTGCAAGAGGAGTTGGTGAAACATATGCTAATCATCTAGCTGTGGAACCAACTATGATCTCTCCTGCATCACTTGGTTGTAGCCTTGCTCTGCAGAGGATTTATTGCAGGGATCTGTCTTGTTGCTATAGTTGCTCCAGCACCCTGCCAGAGCCTTTCATCTGTGGGTGACAAATTTGCATCACTTAGATACTAAGTAAACCCAGTGGCCCACGCTGCTCCCAGGGCCCAAGGAAGCCTATCTGTTGTCACTGCAGGGACAGACTGAATCACAAGTCCTGGCTCAGCTGGCCTTGTTGATGTGTTTCCTATAATGTTTAGCAACTTTCAATTTCCTGTTTTAGAAAAAAAAAGTAATTCAAGTGCTATATATTGGGGGAGGCTTCATATGGTATAAAAAAATTATGCCAACCTCTGTTATTTCTGGCAGTGAAATAGCAAGTAAATGTAGGGGTGAATTCTTTTTTTTTTTTTTTTGTTTAGCACTATAACTTACATACTATGAAATTTACCCTGTTAAAGTATGTAATTTGGTAGAAACTGGTGCAATCCTGGCACTTTGGGAGGCGAAGGCAGAAGGATCACTTGAGGCCAGGGGTTCAAGACTAGTTTTGAGCAATATAGTAAGACCCAGTTTCTACAAAAAAAAAAATTATGAATTAGCTGAATGTAGCGGCACACCCTGTAGTCCCAGCTACTCAGGAGGTATAAGGCGGGAGGATAAATTAAGCCCAGGAGTTTGAGGCTACAGTGAGCCATGATCATACCACTGCACTCCAGTCTGGGTAACAGAAAGAAAGAAAGAAAGAAAGAAAGAAAGAAAGAAAGAGAGAGAGAGAGAGAGAGAGAGAGAGAGAAAGCCATAAAATTTGGTCGTTTGTTTTCGTTTTGTTTTGTTTTTTAGGTAGAGTTTCACTCTGTTGCCTTGGGTTGAGTGCCATGGTGTCATAGTAGCTCACAGCAACCTCAAACTCCTGGGCTCAAATGATCCTCCTGTCTCCTCAGCCTCCCAAGTAGCTGAGACTATGGGTGCCCACCGCAATATCTGGCTAGTGTTTCTATTTTTAGTAGAGACGGGGTCTCACACTTGCTCAGGCTGGTCTCAAACTCCTGAGCTCAAGCAGTCCATCTGCCTCAGCCTCCCAGTGTGCTATGTTTACAGGTATGAGCCACTGCCTGGCCAAATTTGGTGGTTTTTAATTTTAAAAGTACATGGTGTCACATGAGAACTTTCTAGAGTGATAAAAATGTTTCATAGCTTGTTTTCCATGATGACTATATGAGTACATACATGAAACACAGTTATCAAAATTCTTCCTTGAATGAAAAAATTAAGACCTGTTTATTTTATTGTATCTAAAGTATACCTCAATTATTATTATTATTATTTTTTTTTTGAGACAGAGCCTCAAACTGTCGCCCTGGGTAGAGTGCTATGGCATCACAGCTCACAGCAACCTCAGACTCCTGGGCTCAAGCAATTCTCCTGCCTCTGCCTCCCAAGTAGCTGGGACTACAGGCGCCCACCACAACGTCGGCTATTTTTTGGTTGCAGCTGTCATTTGTTGTTTGGCGGGCCCGGGCTGGATTTGAACCTGCCAGCTCAGGTGTATGTGTCAGGCACCTTAGCCACTTGAGCCATAATAGGCACCAAGCCAAAACCTCAATTTAAAAATTAATAATTTCAAAAGCAAATGCTACTACTTTAAAAAGAATCTGGCACAATTAAAATTTGAGAAATATTTGGTGATTGACTAAATGAAATTGTCTCCAAAGTAACAAGTGAGCCATAGGTTACCTTTGCCTTGTGGTATTAGTCCATTTCTCATTTATGTTAAGGAAAATTCAGGCATTATAAGTCAGGCTAACCTGCCTAAAGCAATAGAGCCTTAACAAACACCAAGAAATAGTATCAATTTTGTGATCACATAGGTAAGTAAATAAAGAAAACACATGTATTATTTGATGTAAATACAAAAAAGAAGAGTTTACATTTTTTAACAGTATATCTATTCTCCAAATAAGCAATATTTTGTTATCTATGTGCTATACATCACATGAATGAGCAAGCTGGTTTTAACAAGTGTTCCAGAGTTATAAAATGTGAGATTTTCCTTAATTTTATTCTCATTTTAATTTTAAAGCAAAGTAGCATTCAGACAGGGAAATTATATAGTACAGCACCATCAAAACCAAAAAAAAAAAAAAACAAAACAAAACAAAAAAAACAGTTTTCTGGTTTCTAGAAAGAGATTATACAATAACCTGAGGCAATTTTCTAAGCATGAGACAGCATAAGGAAGAATCACCAGAAAAAAACAATTCTATTCTAAAAAAGAAAAGAGATATTTATCTGAAGAATGTGAGCCCCCTTTATCAGACCTAGAGAGGCACTGACATGTGACAGCAGGTGACAGTAGACACCTCTGTGCTCCCCTGCCTTGAGCTAAATAATTTGTGGGCTCTAGACTGACACCAAGCAGCCATAAACACTACATGCTGGACACTGTGACTAATAACATCTAGTTGAAAAACATATAACCAATCACGGATCAATGTTCTCTCTGTAACCAATGAGCATTCCTGTCTAACAACTTTGTGTCAGCTCCGTCCATGTCCCCTTTTGCTTGTAACACAGGGGGAAAAGGGCACTCCCCAAGGCGATTTCAAAGTGTGTCCTGGACTGCAGTCCTCAACCGTGGCCCCCAAAGACTCTCTATGTTAATTTTGCCTCAGTTTTTTTCTTGCATTCAACTTCACCCTCCTTCCTTATTCCAACTGCATGTCATCACTTCCAAATGTGAGAAGGTATATAAATGTGCTATGGGATTATTAAAAATGGACGTTCTTTTCCAAGGAGATAGATGTTTGTGTTGTGTCTTTTCTGGACGTAAGACCATCTGTGTGTGCATGTGTGCAGGGGTTCTTATTTTTGGCTGAGTGTCTATGTAGGTGAGAGTGAATGTGAGATGCATATATATATATTTGTGGGGGGGAGGTGAGTATGCTCTCTGAAAGTTTTATAATTGGGGTGTTGTGAACTGGAGGTGGGCCAGGGGTCACCAGAGGTAGGTATGCATAAATTCCACACAGGCAATGTTCCCAATTCTGGAAGAATATAATCTTAAGCACATTAAGGAGCATTTTACTTTTTAGTGATGGTCATTTTTTAAAAAGGGAGAAGGGAACGCTTACTGAACAGCTCGTACCCGTTCAGCACCAATGTTAGGTACTTTATTTTACACGCATGAATCTTTACAACATAAGCAGGTACAAATTAACCCAGTTTTATAGATGAGTAATATGAAGCTTTTCCAAAGCAATATAGTAAATGGCAGAGCAGCCTGATGGCAGAGCCTGTCATTTCATTCTTCACAAAGTCTCAACTAAATCCTAAAAGAATTTCTTCAAGAAAATAAGAAATGATGAACGAGTATTTAACGAGCTCTCACTCCCATTTTTAGTGTTATGAATATGATCTTAGCTTTTTTATTTGGAACGCTTACTTCAGATTTTATTCCTATGTAAAAAAGAACTATAAATGTTTGCTTAAGGCTCAGGGCTATAAAGCTGAAAGGACTCTGGGCTTTGGTTTAATTTTTAATTGCAAATGATAATACCTCTTGACAGGGAAGAGCACTTCCCCCACTCTGGGCTGTGCCTCATCTCCCCTGCTTCTCCTCCTTCCCTAACCATTTCTCCTCAACCCCATTGGGGACAGGATCCTCTGCCTCTGCCCACATGCTCCTTGACGTTCCTCTCCCGTCAGTCTTTATTTCAAGCTAGAAGCCCTCCGCAGGCCATCTGCTCGGTGTCCCTGGTCTTACCACTCCTTTACCTACGCAGCTCACCCCGCTCTCCAACCCAACAATTTCAAAGCCTAATCATTTCCTTCTTTGTCCACCCCTGCCCCAGAATTCCATTGTTTCCTCCTGCACTCCCATCTTGGCACCACTTCGCACCCAGATACACAGGTGAGAAATCTGGGAGTCATTTTGAACATTGCCCAGCTACATCCAGTAAATCTTTTGTCCAATGAGATTTTCTCATTTATTTCTCCTCAACTGCTCTCACACACAACCCTTTTTTACACTATTCCCTCTGCCATTGTTTTGGTCAGTTATGGTCCTCACCACCTGTCTCCAGGATCTTCAGCAGCAGCCTCTGGCCTGCCGCCAAAGGCCTTTTCTTTCTTTTCTTTTTACCTTTTTTTTTTTTTTGAGATAGAGCCTCGAGCTGTCGCTCTGTGTAGAGTGCTTTGAAATCACAGCTCACAGCAACCTCCAACTCTTGGGCTTAAGCAATTCTCTTGCCTCAACCTCCCAAGCATCTGGGACTTCAGGCACCTGCCACAATGCCCAGCTATTTTTTGGTTGTAGTTGTCGTTGTTTGGCAGGCCGGGGCTGGTTTCGAACCCTCCAGCTCTGGAGTATGTGGCTGGTGCTTTAGCCGCTTGAGCTACAAGCGCCAAGCGCAAAGTCCTTTTCAGTGACCATCACCCACCTCCAGCTGCTGCAGCCAGCTCTCCATTAAGCAGACCTCATTCCCTGCTTTCCCCAACTCTAAACCCTTTTCTGGCATGATCATGGCACAAAAGACCCTACACATACCACCTACTTTTTTCCAGTTAGCTTTCCAACATTACACACCAACATTAAAAATTCCATGTATTACACTACTTCAAGTTTCCAGAAAATATCTGCTGTCTTAGGCCTCTCTGCCTTGGTAAATACACACCTCTACTTCAATTGCCTTGCTGACTTTTAATTGTTTTTCAAGAACTTGGTCTGAGTAGTCTCCATGTTCTTTAGGAAGCTTTCCTTCCTCCCACAAACTTACTTCAGCTGTTCTTGCTTATAGTCACAGCATTATGCTGATACTCGGATTTGCTGTTCACAGGTGTGTATGTTTCCTAAACTGCCAGAGGCGCGAGGCCTACAGAGTATCTAGTGAATGCTTACAGACTATACAACTCCCCATAGATTTAAATTGCATGAAAACGTGTCATTGTTAGTGATAGTTTGGATATTTGTCCCTTCTAAGTCTTATGTTGAAATGTGATCCCTCACGTGGAAGTAGGGCTCGGTGGGAGGTGTTCAGTTGTGGGTTCGAGGGGGCAGGTCCCTTATGAAAGGCTTGGTGCTATTCTCACAGGAGTAAGTTCTCACTTTTAGTTCCCAAGACAGTTGCTTGTTAAAGAATCTGGCACCTCTCTCCCCACTTCCTCTCTCACCAGCAAGTTTAGCATAGGCTGGCTTCTCTTTGCCATCCACCATGAATGGAAGCTTCCCAAGCCCTCGTCAGAAGCTGATACTAGCACCATGCTCCTTGGAAGTCTCAGAACCATGAGCCAAATACATCTCTTTTCCTTATAAATTACCCAGCCTCAAATATTCCCTTATAGCAACACAAAGATAGTTGTACTACAAATAAAAGTTAAGTCCACATGTAAGAGAATGTTATCCAGATGATATTCTCATTATCTATAAATATAACCGTTTTATATAAGGTCTTTTGAAATCATTTTTATGACCATATGTCAGCCAAGTTTGTACAATGTACTCAGCATAGTCAACTGCAATAAGCAAACCTTGGATTGGATGATTCTGGACTTAAAAATGCAGATACAGGATATCTGAGACCGAAAAAGAAATGGATTGTATGATAGGTGATATTATTAAATTAATGTTAATTTTCTTAGGGATATAATGGTATTCTAGTAAGCTAGAGTAGTCTTTTCTCTTAGGCAGTGAGTACATGCTTAACTCTTTAGGAAAAAAGCTTTATGACTTTTCAAAGGGTTAATTTTTAAAAAGCATGCACAAAAAGATACAGCAAATGTGGCAACATGTTAACTGCTAAGTGTCAGTATTCTTTGTACTAAGCTTTCAACTTCTCTGCATATTTGAAAATTTTAAAAATAAAATGTTTAGGGCAAATGCTAAAAAGACAACCAAAAATAAAAAATAAAATCTTCAAATTTGTGTCCGCATTGCTCTTGACCTCTCCCCATCCTGCAAACCTGCAGAATAGCACCTTCCATTGCCATATCTACACCATAAAACTACCCCCATTTCGATCACATTTGTGCGTTAAAGTTAAAAGGCACAGTTATCCTCCAAAAAGCACTCCACCATTCGCTCCCTTAGTTTGCCAATCATCACTAGGCTGTTCATTTTTATTTGCTTAAATGATGTCATATTCCACTTTAGAAGCTTATGCAAATAAAAATGTTCTTCTCAATTGCTGCGTGTGATACCTTGAAGTCAGCCATCAGAGATTTTCATCTGGGAAAACTTGAGGTGATAAAGCAGCAGCAAAAGTTGGCAGTAGTCATCCTGCTTTAGTCCTCTCAGAACTGCCAAGTCCATGGCAAGAGCTAATTATTTTTTATTGCTATGAAGGTGACACTTGGGCCCAAGAATACCCCAAAATGAGGGCCTCGGAAGCAAAGTTTCTCTCCAACCCTCCACTGCCATCTTGTCTCTCGCCCCTCGTTCTCTCCCAGGCAAGTCATAGAAACCAGAATCTCTCTTCTCCAAGGTGGGTCATAAAGCCAGGATCCTTTTTCCTGAAATCCAGATATAAAACCTAAAAATGTTACTCTTATATTCCCCCCACCTTTCTGTTTAACAGCTGACTATAAATAAATTAAAAGCTTCATTCTACAGGGGTCCTTCCTCCGTACCCAACAAGAAATGCTGCCCAGAAAAGCCAAGAAGAATCTGGATAGACAAGCCTGGCTGGGTTTCCCCAGTCAATTAGTATTAGATCACACACTTTCTGTACAATTATACTGCTACACACTGTCCACATCTCATTGAACCTAAGCATAAAAAATAGTTTTCCCTGATGGGCAGGGGGCTCACACTGGTAATCCTAGTACTCTGGGAGGCCAGGGCAAGTGGATTGCTTGAACTCATGGGTTCAAGACCAACTTGAGCAAAAGCAAGGCCATTTAAAAAACAATAGCCAGGCACTGTGGCAGGCACCTGTAATCCCAGCTACTTGGGAGGCTGAGGCAAGAGGATCATTTGAGTCCAAGAGTTTGAGGTTGCTATGAACTGTAATACCATAGCACTCTACCGAGGGAGATAAAGTGAGGCTCTGTCTCAAAAAAAAAAAAAAAATTTCCCTGGATCTTTTAGGTCTTACTTCTGAAGGTTCTCCTATCACCTAAAACTATAATATGATCAAACAAATGTGTGATGCTTTTCTCTTATTAACCTGTCTTTTGTATAGGGATGTCAGCCATGACCCTTAAGATGGGGAGAAAAGGGATCACCCCTTTCTCCCCCTACAATGACAAGAACTTAGCCCTTCTGTTACATTTCTATTACATCCATATGAAAAAAATTAAAGAATTAATCATTTTTATCTAAAAGAGTCAATGAAATTAGGTATGTACCAGTAGAACTGAAAATACATGGCCATACAAAAATTAGTATATGGCTATTTGTAGCAGCATTAACCATAAGAGCCAAATAATAGAAATAAACCAAATGTCTATCAATTTACCAAGGAATAAACAAAAGTGGTATATCCATATAATGGATTAGTAGTCAGAAAAAAGGAATGAGATACTGATTAGTAACATGGTACAACATGGATGACTCTTAAAAACACCATGCTGAGGTAAAGGAGCCAGACACAAAGACCACATGTGATTCCATTTATATGAAGTGTTCAGAATAGATGAAAACCATAGAGACAAATTGTATGGGCATTTCCCCAGGGGTAGAATAGGGGAATGACTGCTAATGGGTCCAGTTATCTTAGGGGGTGATGAAAATGTTCTGTAAGTGGATTGTGGAGATGGTTGGACAACCTGGTAAATATATTAAAAAGCACTGAATTATGCAATTTATTTATTTATTTACTTACTTACAGTTTTTGGCTGGGGCTGGGTTTGAACCCGCCACCTCTGACATATGGGGCTGGTGCCCTACTCCTCTGAGCCACAGGCGCTGCCCTTTTTTCTTTTTTTTTTAATTATGCAATTTAAATGTGTGAATACTATAGCATGTGATTTATAATTCCATTTGAAAAAGAAAGCAACTTTCTACTTGATTCCATTGTTAAGGACAGTCAAGGGAGCTGTAGGGCATGCTGGCTATGATATATCTTCAGCCTTCCAGCCATCATTGGCCAGAGTGAAGAGTGGCCCCTGACTCTGCAGGGTGCTGGCAAAGCTCCTCCTACCCCAGTCCTTACAGGAGCACTACAGTTTGCCTTGGCTTCTTTAGGGCTGATTTCAGCCTGCCCCACATTCCAGTTCACCACCAGAATTCCAGCATTTCCTTTTGTAAGTCTCAAGCCCAATACCCAACTTCAATTTCCTCATTGTACCTACCATCTGTTATTCACGTCCCTCCAAATTTGGAGTTTGTTCATTGCTTTGCTGAAAACAGTAGATGCTCAATACATTCAGGTGAATTAACGAACTTAGGGAAAAGGCTTATATAGAAATTTGCATTGAATCTTGTTTAAAAGATGAAGTTTCATGCTTCAAATGTGTTTTTTTCCCATGAGATTTTCTCCACCATTTAAACATATAGCCAATCTTTGAGAAATCTTCCACAAATGGTATTTTATTACAGATGGCAAGCTAATTTATAAAGCCTTATACATTTTAAGAAAAACATTCAGGTATCATAAACATAACAATTTCAATATCCAAGATTCAAATTTACAAAAGGAAAATAAACATAGACAACTTATTTTTGCACTATGTGGTTATGGCTGCGCTACCTTTAATTTCTTATCCAGAGTCCAAAATATGTAGGGAAACCCTAAAAACGTAGCAGAAGCATTTCCGCACACTGATATTCATAATCTAGTTTGTGCAGAAATGTTTCCACTAGATTCATAGAGTACTCTTTGGAAAAAAGAAGTGAGGACTGGTCATTTGGTTGCTCTCCGGACCTTCTGCAACTCCTCAATAGGCTTCCATTGTTGGTTGATTGTTACAAGCTTAAAAAAGAAATACATAAAAATGTTTCGTTAAAGATTTGCCCTTCATCCTCATGTTCCCTTTTGGGGATTTGTTCACACTCTCCTTCAGAAAAAGCATCACCATGGAATTTGTAGTCAAAGAACCACCTCTTTCCATCTCTAAGACAAGCACAGAACCGTAATGTGTATTGGTTTCTATCACTCCATCCCCTAAAAAGTCCTTTGGCTCCTAAGTGTTATGGAATCAGAATAAAAGGTCAAACACATGCTCCACTTTCACTAGGCAGTATACAGATTTTTTTTAGCTTGTCAAGGTATTATGTAAGTCTTAAGTTCATAGAGTATATCTACTTCTTGTGAGTGTATAATGCTTCTAGCACACAGTAGGCTCTTAAAATTTCCCATGATGGTAATTACTCATCAAAGGCACAAAAGATCTAAGTTTCACGAGAAGAGTAAGGTATAATCTACCTTGCTAACAAAGCTGCTAAGGTTTGAGCAAAATATAAGTCACTTGTTTTTGACTTGACAGTACCTTTTGAGGTACACTAGGATCCACATTTTCCCAAGGTTCTGGATTTCTTTTTCGATCAATACTGAAATTAAAAGAAAGCTAATTACATATCAAAGTAAATGAATTTAAACCAACACTGATACTGGGTCTATAAACATGCTAAGAACAAATCAAATCTCTACACTGAGGTATTCTGTCTGTTATTTAACTATCAGGAACCACCAGTAGTAACTAAAGTTAATGGAAAATTCCTTAAGAGAATTTTACTGGTTTGGCTCAAACCTTAGGGACCACTTCTTCTGAAGGGTAAGAGGTCTGTATTCTCTTTATTGGGCTAGACTGGAGAACAATCTCACCAACAAAATAACAATGGAGGTGGAAAAGGCAGGTCAAGGACAAGCAATAATATTCTTGTCCTGGTTTCTGGGAAGAGCAAAGAAGCTGGGCTTGATCTCTGCAAGTTGTCAGCTCCCAGGAAAAGGGCCTCCCTGCCAGGGTCTAGAGTTACTGCCCCCTCCAACTCTGTTCCCACCTAGATCAGTTTCAAGTTTATTTTCCTCATATTCCAGGATACATTTTTTTTTTGCCTTCTTCTATTCGAAATTGAGATTAAGTTCTTTGTTGACAACTGAATCTACCAATTCTACCATATTAATAAAAAATTCAACTTTTGAATAAGTTTAAATTTAAAATGCTACTTAAAATGATTACTTAAGTTTAATGATACAGGACCCTAAAAAACATTTAAGAACTTAAAACTTCAAAACCTGAAAAAAGAATCAAACTTTATTTCACTGTAGGAGAGTGAAAGAGGGCCAATAGGATACTTAAACATGAGGAATAAACTGATTTTATTAACATCATACTTTAGTAGTCTTCTGATACCAAGATGCTTCTTAGCCTTGACTTCAAGTTCATAATCTGACATGCTTATCCATGGGGAAAAAAGAGATGTCGTGTATTTCATAAACCAAAACTAGCCAAACAATATGCTAAAGATATTTTCATAAACTGAGGCCTACTTACATCACGTCGGATTTCCCAAGGGAATATAAGGCAAAAGACGAGGCTCCGACTGCAGCAATAGTCATGAACGCTGCCAAAGGAATAAGCTAACAGACGACAAGTTGACGGTAAATATTCAGATGTTTGCATAGGAGACATTTTAAACATAACAAAATAGCTATACGTCATTTCATACTTTCTTCGAAACCCGCGTCATCTTAACATCTTTAAAAATTAACACTTATAATCAACTTTTCAATTGCTCTAAAAACTTACTTCCTTCTTTTTCATCAGCAGTTGGAAAACGCCCATGCTGACTTCAGTGTAGACTGTCAAATCTAGAATTAAAAAATCCAAGATCCTGATCAAATCTTCAGAAACTAGGACCCAACCTGGTGGGCTCCAAACGGCGCAAGGTGCCCCCCAAAGCCAGCCGAGGATCGGCTCACTAGCGCCCCCGCGGAAAGGCGGCGCACCTGAGGGAGGAGGAGCGCGCGCGAGGAAGATGCTAACGCCCAGAGCCCAACCTGCCGCAGCCTCCCCACCTTATATACTGACCACAGCCGCTCCGGAAGGGCCGGACCTGGGCGTTCCGGGCACGCGGGCGGGGCGGGGAGCGCGCGGACCTGACTCGCTTTCCCCACTCCGCGCGGGGCTCCCGGGCGCCCCCTGCAGGACTCCGTGTGAAAGACTTGGTGCGGCCAGACGCGGATGCGGGCGTCACCTGCGGGTCCCTCGCTTCCAGGTGTGGAAGTTGGAACCTGAAAACAAAGGGAGCGCTGATGGTCAAGATCTGGGTGAAAGCCAACGCTTCTAGAAAGGGTCTGGATAGGAGTTACCGAGTTGGGGCTCCCAGGGGTGCCTCCCACGTGCAGGCAGGTAAATTAGAATTAATCCATTCACATTAAAAACGCCAAAAATGTGCTGCAGTGCCCATATGCAGATAATTAAATTGTAAAGTTCATTTCAGAGTAACTCCCATGGTGTCCTGAGTTTTTCCACGAAGAAAAACTGGGGATTGAGGGAAAAGAAGTTGAGAAACAGTTGGAAAGGTTTCCAGGAGATCTATTTCTGCAAACGGCCAAGTGGGCTGGGTTCCCCCTTTGGGTTCCCTCTTCACCTTCCCCTAAGCTAGCAGCCTTGCTTTGCAGAGTTTGCCTGCGCCTGCAAAGCCGCGGAAAGAACTATACCAATTTCATCCAGCCATTGGCTGTGTGCCAGCTACGGAGCCCAAGTCCTCTCATATTTTTGCAACATGGATACATATTATTAAGATTCACAGAGGCTCGAGTCACACAGCTGGTGGTAAGTGGCAGAGATGGAATCAAAATGCTGCTCTGCTGGCGCCTAATACCAGGGCTCCTTCTGCACCCCTCTCTTAACTACTGCAATTAAGTCAAGGATTTGTTTATTTTTAAGCATTTATTTATTTATTTATTTATTTTTTGAGACACAGTCTTACTTTGTTGCCCTCGGTAGAGTGCTGTGGCGTCACAGCTCACAGCAACCTCCAACTCTTGGGCTTAGGCGATTCTCCTGCCTCAGCCTCCCGAGTAGCTGGGACTACAGGCGCCAGCCACAACGCCCGGCTATTTTTTTGTTGCAGTTTGGCCAGGGTCGGGTTTGAACCTGCCACCCTCGGTATATGGGGCCGGCGCCCCACCCACCCACCTAGAACCACCCTTCAAGCTGTAAATTTAAAAACACACACATCTTAATGTTCTCTGGAAATTGTTAGACCCAACTCTATTTCAACCCAATTTTAGTTCTACACGTTGGTTTGCAGTCAAAGGGACTGAGTTCAGTGCCTACCCCTGCCACACTTGTTAGCTGACTCTGAGTAAACTACTTAACCTTTATGAGCCTCAGTTTATGTACCTGCAAAATGGGGGCAAACTTATCTGAGGAAGGAGTCGGAAAAATATTAGAATGTATGAAAAGCCATGTAGCATTCTGCCCTGCCTAAAGTAGGCACTTAATAAATAGTTATTATTTTCAAAGACTTGTTTTATATAAGGCAGATCATAAATGTAAAGTAAACTACCCACTTGCTCTAACAGTGTAACTCAGAAGCTATAACCAGAGACATTTACTGACCGGTTAGATTCACATCAGATGCGTCAAAGAAAATTCAACATTAATTCTCCTTGTATTATATAGAATCAGAGAAGCTTCCTAAAGCTCCTGCAAGATGTCTAAGGCTACTTATGCCTTTTTTTTTTTAAGCCTAATTTTGTTAACAGTTAAAGAGAAGTTTTAGATAGAAGGAAGGGTGAGGGAAAGAAAGGGAAGAAGGAATCTTGCAGGAATGTTTCAGGACTCCCAAATTAAAATTAAAATGTGTAGCCCTTACCTACTGATGACTGGAAATTCAGAGCCCTGCTTTGCCAATGTCATTTCTTTTCAAAAAGTAATGTTGTTTTGTAGGAGTTTAGGCATTATTTTGAGGATAGGGGCACTGTAGAATTAAAAAGATTAATAAAACACAAGTCTCTTACTTCAAGATGCTTACAATTTAGTGCCTATAAATAACTCTAACTTAAGGTATGATCTAGTGCCAAAGACAGATGGTTAATTCTAAGGGTCTGAGACAAACTTACCAAAGGTAGGGGTGTTTATCTGAACATACAAATAGACATAGCACTGTAAGAAGATATTTTGGTGGCAATTGGGAAACTTAAATAGAATCCAGACATGAGGTAATACAGTATTAAATATAATATTAAAGGAACATTGTTAAGTTTGTTAGGTATGATAATGGCATTATGGTTATATAATAAAAATGCCCGCTCCTTTAGAGCTTATAAATGAAATTTTTTAAGAGAGAAATATCATGAGATTTACTACAACTAAAAAACAAATTAAGCAAATTTAGCCAATATTCGTAATCGTCTTATGTAGGTGGTAAATACATGGAGGTTTGTTATCCTATTCTATTTTTGTATATGTTTGGAAGTGTTTAAAAAAAATTTTAATTCATAAATTGTAGGTAGTTACAGATATAATGTGCCCATATAATCTTTAAGATCTGATCATTCCTATTTGCAGCAATGAGAATTAAACCCAGAAAGCCATGCTTTTCTCCCTTTTTGATAATGCCAGGGTATATCAAACTTTGGGAATATTAAGGTCAATATGTAATTTGGTTTTTTCTTAGATTCAAGGAATTACAATACTGTGCTTTGGGTAGCTCATTTACATTTTACAGTTAATCATACAAATGCATTAAGGCAAAAGCAGCAAATTTGAATTTTAAATTATCTACTCGAAGAATACTCTTGCAGAAACAGGCACAGCTGACCCTTGAACAACTCCAGTGATAGGGCACAGACCTACCCTCCTTCCCCCATTACCTCAGCAGTCGAAAATCTGCTTATCACCTTTGATTCCCCAAAATGTAACTACTAATAGGCTGCTGTTGACAGGTAGCCTCACCAATAACATAAACAGTTAATTAATACATATTTCATGTCTTATATGTATTATATATTGTCTTCTCACAATAAAGTCAGCTAGAAAAAAGAAAATGTTATTAAGAGAATAAAAAAAGAAAATATATTAACTATTCATTAAGTGGAAGCAGATGATCGTAAAGGTCTTATTCTCGCTGTCTTTATGTTGAATAGTCTGAAGAGGAGGAAGAGGAGGGGTTGGATTGCTGCCTCAGGGTATCAGAGATGGAGAAAAATCTATGTGTAGGTGGACCTCAAAATTCAAACCTGAGTCATTCAAGGGTCAACTGTATATGACTAAAGAAGCTTCAGTTTTGCCATTTTGTCTGAAGTTGTTAAAAGCAAGAATACCTAACAAAGAATTTTCTATCATCCAGTTCTTAAGCAATAAGAACACTTCCCACCCCAAAATGTAACAGAATTCATAGTCTCACTATGGGTAACTGAAGGTAGGGATGAAATTAAGATTCTCTCTGCACCCAAGCCCTGCCTTAGGCCAGTGGTGCCTGCAGGACTGGGATGAGAAGCAGACTCAGCTCCCAGCCCATCAAACTCTGGCAGCCCCAAAGGAGTCAGCTCAGGACACTCACCAGGGTCATCATCTGTGGCTGCTTCAATGTGCATAATCCCTTGTAGGAACTCCCTCTGCCAACTCCCAATTGCCAGAAACTTCTATTTATTAATTTTCTTTCAAAGCCAAATTTAGCAGTGGAGGTTAAATATCAACTTTAGTGACACTAATGTTAATAAGTTCTGATAACCCACTACCTTTGGACCAGCTGTCAGAAACTTCTAGAACTTTCTTTACCTACTGCCACCCAGACTTGCTGAGGCATCGAGACATGGCTGCTCGGTTCCTGCCCCAGGAATTTAAATTTATATTTGAATCACCCCCACTCAGGCTTTATAAGAAAAATAGAATATTCTATTATTAAGTATATTTTTATTTCTGATTAATATGAAGGCACAAATGATTAGATTACAGTGTTCGCATTTGTTGAGGTCCCTGTTGTAGTTGTGTCCTGCTATTATTAAATACTTTTTCTTGAAATTCTTTCTACTTGACCCTGTTAGTGGACTTTATTAATTTTGACACCCCATCCTTCAGTGAGTACCTTGTTATCAGATTTATAATACCGGATTTGCTCAATTTGAGAGGTTCTGGGAATGTTCTATTTTGTTTAAGGTTGACTATTAATGTGGCCCAGAAGGCAGCATGAGCTCAGTATTATGGGGAAAACTGTTCACACTTCTCAGTATACCAGAGGATGTTTAGAAGTTGAAGTGTTTTAATTTTCTCACAGATCAATAATACAGCTTTTAGACTAGATGCCGTGACTCACGCTTATAATCCTAGCACTCTGGGAGGCCAACATAGGTGGATCACTTGACCTCATGAGTTCAAGAGCAGCCTGAGCAAGAGTGAGACCCCTGTCTCTACTAAAAATAGAAAAACTTCATGATCTGAACACTTAAGAAAATTGGTATAGAAGGAACAGTTCGTAAACTGATAGAGGCCATCTACAGCAAACACACAGCCAATATCGAATTGAATGGAGTTATATTCAAATCATTTCCACTTAGATCAGGAACCAGGCAAGGTTGTCCATTTCTCCACTGCTCTTTAACATTGTAATGGAAGTTTTAGCCATTGCAATCAGGGAAGAAAAGGCAATCAAGGGTATCCACATAGGGTCAAAAGAGATCAAACTTTCACTCTTCGCAGACGACATGATAGTATATCTGGAAAACACTAGGGATTCTACTACAAAACTTTTAGAAGTGATCAAGAAATACAGCAATGTCTCAGGCTACAAAATCAACACCCATAAATCTGTAGCCTTTATATATACCAACAACAACCAAGCTGAACAAACAGTCAAGGA
>CAUYPK010140164.1:0-22275 GCA_963574355.1 Loris lydekkerianus | reverse complement strand
TTGGGAAGTGCCTGGGTGGCTCATCGGTGTCCAACCACTGTCCTGAATGTTTCCTATTGTCATAGAGAATCCACTTTTCATCACACGTGACAATCCGATCCAAAAAAGGATCATTTTGGTTGCACAAAAGCAATGAAGAACAAACCTCGAAACGTGACAATTTCTGCCGATCGTTTAAATCGTGGGGCACCCACTTTTCGAGCTTTTTGACCTTTCCAATACGTTTTAAACTATCAAAAACCCCATGGGAGCTGACACCCAGTTCTTCCGCCATCCCACGCACTGTTTGTGGTGGGTCAGTCTTCACCAGGGTCCTCAAATCCTCATCCTGAATTACTCTAGATCGACCACTTCAGGGCTCATCTTCGAGGCTAAAATTTCCGGAACGAAATTTCTCAAACCAACATCGAACAGTGCATTCATTAACACTATCATTACCAAATGCCTGGTTAATTTTTTGGGCTGTTGCAGCAGCACTTTGGTTCAATTTGAATTCATAGAGAAAAATTGGCTGAAAATCGCTTAATGACATCATATAGTAATAGGCTGAAAAGAATAAAAAAAATTGAAAGTAGAAAAAAATGAATAGCATCAATGTATAGAGTACAAAATTCTCCATCGATCAGTATATACCACGACACAGTAGAATAAATATTTATTGAGATATGGAGCTACAAAAACACATGACATTAAAATGGACAAAACCTTCAAAACAACCTAATACATTTTACAAAAGGAAAAACACTGTATTAAATTTCTAAGACTCAAGTTACGTTTGACTTCTGTAATTCCAAAAGGTGCTCAATATGACTTATATTCAACTTTTGTCATTGGCATATATTATTATCATTTTAATACAGTTATTTCCTTTATTAAAATGTGTATACTTTTTTTGGCACCCTTGTATGCAATGATATACCTCTGGGCTAATAGGTAGAAGCCAAGCCTTTCCATAGTTAAGATGAAGGATAAGGATGAGACTGCTTCTTCCCAGGACTATGGGGTACCTATGGGAAAGCTTGCAAGGGCATTAGGTAATATCCTGCCAATTCCCAGGAAAGAGCTAAAGATGAATTCAAACTTTGTGCATACCTGTTATATCTTGGAGTTTTCAAACGTTGCCTCATTTGATCTTCACAATGGCCAAATGAGAGCATTGTTTATTTTCTCCCTTTTTATGGAAGTATAAATGGAGGCCCAGAAAGATTGTGTCGCTTGCCCAAGGTCACATACCATGAGCACCAGGCACAGGATTTTCACTCAGTCTATCTGACCACAGAGGTCATCCTCTTCCCACTCTCCTACCCTCAACATAAAGCTCCTAAATCTGCCACTAAGTCTGAAATTCACCATTTATACCAGCAAGCTGATGAATAGTGTGGAAGACATGGACATTGGCATTGAAAGCCTTCCATGATAGTGAGGTTCTGTGGAGTCATGGTTAGCACTCTGGAGTCCCAAACTTTCCCTGGTATCCCTAATCTGGCTTCACTCTTGCCATCTAACTTTATCCCCCAACATTCCCTACGTGAACTCTGAATCCACGTGTCCTCCCTATGTGCTTTTCCCCAAGCCACATCTCAGCCTGGCCTCCCAAGCCAGTTCAAATGCCATCAATACCATGAGCCTTGCTTTGATTTCCTTTCCTCAGAACGTGAAAGTGATCCTGTTATTAAGTGACTTTCAAAACACCATCTGCATCCCTGCTGTCCTTATCCTTATAGTCAGTGATTGTTAGGCCTGATTGGCCTATTATTTCTTTAAGGACAGAAAAAGTATCCTATGAATCTTTGAATCTTCACATATACTATGTAGGTTGTCTGCTTGATAAATTAATTGAATAAATTAACAATATAGATCTTTACGTTAGAAAAAAATTCTTAAAGAGCACTATTGTCCTCAGTAAAATAATAAAACATAGATCTTTTAAGATGGGCTATGAAAGGATGTTCTCCAACATGACTAGCCTGCTTAGCTTCGTTTCTCTCATCTCTGACATTTAACTCTCCCTTGGCCATCTTGCTGAACTGCATTAGCCCTGGGTGAAGAAAGGGAGCCGCTTCCTCTTTAACACGCTGTCCAAGGTTGGACACAATTCCCTGTAGCACAGCTGAATCAGGTAGAATAGAGAATGACAAAAGGGATATAAACATGTAGAAAATGTGATTGTATGAGTTATACCCAGTTTCCAACTCTGCAGCTTAGTTCAACTACAGAGAAGGCTGTGTGTGGCTGAGGCCACCTTACGTCCCTACCTACTCCTGGGAGTGCACAGAGCCACTGGATTCTCTGAAACGGACACTCAAGAAACACAGTCCAAGAAGACCCTCGCTTGCTTTTCGTATGGTTAAGATTTACTGCCAACATTTTCAGGTCTTTTGTTACAAAATCTTTACCTTTATCAGAAGAGTAAGTTTCAGGATATTCACCTTCCTTAGGTCTTAATTCATCATGGTCTAATATAAAAGTTCAAATTTGGAGAGGGAGAAGTGGTTAGAAGCAGAATCTAATATTCTAATCTCTTCAGAGAAGAGCTGTTTGTTATCTTCTTTGAGAGCGGAATATGGGGAAAGTGGCCCAAAGGGAAGAATAAAAAAATTTGTGTTAGTTATAAGGAAGACTTTCTAATGAAAAGAAGGAAAAGGCTAGAGAAAGTCTGGAGGCCATTCACTCTCAGACTGTCCCAGTTTATGAGAGTTTGAAAGCAAAGACTGAGAGACTAGGGTACAAGCCAGATGACATTGAGATTTTTTTCTAGCTTTCGGTTCTCTTTAGACCATAGATCATAGATGATGGTGATAGAATTGCGAATTGAACTTTTAACATAAAACTACAGGCAATGTTTTAATTTGATTTAACTCTTTTTTAAACTATAAAAAATACGCAGAGTAGTGTTCAGTAGAAATGTAAATAAGATTTTTAAACTTTAATGAGTTATTTAAAGGAGTTGAGAGAAACAATGAGAGAGAGGGAGAGACAGAGACTAGTGTGATCAGGAGCAAGTCAATTTCTTTTGGATTTCCCCATCTATAAAATGGGAAATAAAATGTGTTGTATGGCTGAGTGAGGATCAAATGGAATAGTGGTGAAAGATTTTTGAAAAGTAGAATCCTCAAAAAGAAGGAATTATAATTAGCTAAATGCATTATAAATTCAGCCACTTAAGGTGGACTCAATCTCTTGGACAAATAGCAGTTCAATAGGTATCTTGAGTAAGGGTTGAGGTTGCCTTTTGATTAATCCAGGTGAAGCCTTACATCACATATTGCAATGTGATGTATTTAAACCAAGCCCCTTAGAGCCACATAGGCCTCTGGCTTCGTGTTGTTATGATTGTGTTTTTCATTAATTTCACTGACCTTTGCAGTTCCTCATCTAAGGATGAGGAGGAGGGTCCATCAGGACAGAAGAGGGTCCATCAGGACAGAAGAGAGGAGAAGTTTGGATGCTAAAGCCAAAAGACATTAAGTGTTTCAAAGGAGTAAATGCAAAACCAAAACCAAAACCATTAGGTTAAATAAGCAGGTCCTTGAGCTTTGCCAAAGCATGTAATGAAATAGATAAGAACAAGTAAGTCCAGAGGAGTGGTTTCATTGTTTGGTTTGTCCCCCAAAGGAAATAACTGGCAGAGTTTCATGCCTTGTTATTAATTTATCCTGTGGTTGATCTCTTTGCTTAGTTTTATTGTATAAATAAAACAAGGAGCCAAATCTAATTTTCTTGGCAATATGTAATACAATTCCTATTAGAAAAGACAGGAGTGGTGGAGAAGTATTCTTTGAATACTGTTTTTGTAAGGCTATTATCACAGATTTTTAAAGAGCGATAGGGAGCCTATTTGCAGAGAAAACACTAACCCAAGAGCAAAGCACAGAGCCCTAGTTGAGACTTGTTTGGTTTGAAAAGTAGCATTCAATTCAGCATGAGTAGCAAGACAACCAGGCAAATGATTCATCAGGCTCGTAACTCAGCAGGTGTATTGCTGCGCACCCGCCAAAGAACCTTTCACGACTCATTTCAAGCTGTGACTTTCTCTGTGTGGCAAGAACAAGAGAGGAACATCAGGTGCTCGGTTTTCCTCCTATGGGTGCGTCTCACATTATTCTATTCAATTCTACTCAGAAAATACTTATCACTCATTCTGTGCTTCTACAGGACACTGGTTGCTGTTGGGGATGAGAATAGAGGTGAGAAAAGAAGTGAATAAAAAAAGGAGAGACTATCCTGTGCTTAAGGAATTTGTTCTAATTAGAAAAATCTGGTTTTCCTTCATGAAAAACCAACTATCAGGCATTGTAGAGTAGTACAAATCCAAAAGCAAGGACACAGAATGTGGCAGCAAATAGAAAGAAATACAAAACTAAATATACTCTGAACCCAAATGTGATTTACTAATTATATAGACACTTGTGTGTATATCAAATGCACATACAGACTCATAGAATAACTATTGTAAAGTTATATACCCAAATGTTAATATTGGTCTTCTCTGCATATGGGATTATAGATGATTTTTTCCTTTATTTACACAATTTGCATATTTTAACTCTGCTGCAATGAACAAAGTTCCTTTTGAAACCAGAAAAGCAAATTACAAAAAACTCTCAGGCAAGCACCAAACACATGTGGCAAAGACGAATGTAGTGAGCAGAATGAAGAAATGTTCAAAGGGATGATGACTGGGAGGAACAGAGGTCCTGGGAGCTGAGTGTCCCCTCATTGGAGCTGAGTGTCCCCTCATTGGGTACACTTTCCATCTGGGAGATCTGTGTGAGAAGGAGTGGGCAGTCAATGGGAAAGGTACAGGTAGGATGGGAAGATGCCTTGGAGAGTTCTGAATTCAGATGAAAAGGCCAGGATTGCATAAGGTGAGGGGTTGGTGAGCTTTGCCTTAGGGGTGTTTACTATTAATACAGTCAAAATGATTCATATGGAACAGGAAACAACTACATGACTTTTCCTAGCCTATCAGCATCCAATCTATGCACCCCTTCCAAGGAAGACCCCATGTTTGCTGTCTGCTGCATCTTCTCTTAGGTTGCTTCAGAAACAGTAGAAAGAGTTGAAAATTAAAATGAGCAGGGGAGAAAGCCTTGGCCTTTAGATTTTTTTATTTAAAGAGGGGAGATAAGAGCTGGAGAAGATTTGATTCAACAGAAGGTAAATGAGGATAGAGGAATTGGGAGCTACGTAGGCTGGATTTGGGGGAAGGATTTTTGAGAGGAAGTTGAGAGAACAAAATGGATTATCTTCCTTTTAAAGACTAGCACAGAGTGTGGCAGAAATAGGGGGAAAGGGTACTTTCCTGTACATAAGAATACTTTCTCACTATGACATCTTCTGAGACAGGGGTCAGTACATTTTTCCTGTAAAGGGCTGGGTAGTAAATATTGTCAGCTTTGAGTGGGCTATCGAGCATGCCACAACTGCTCATCTCTGCCATTGTTGCTCCAGAGCAGCCATGACAGTATGTAAACAAATGCAGCTGTGTTTCAATAAAACTTTATTTAAAAAAAAAAAAAAACCTGCATGATTCAGAAGAACAGGTTTGGCCTGTGATTCACAGCTTGCCAAACCCTGTCTGTAAGACCAGTGATATTTAAATACCAATCTATTATTTTTTCCTGACAGATGCTCTTTTTTTCAATCTGTATTTTGCATAGGAAGCGCCACATGGCACATTAGCTACATTCATGTTAAAGCAAAAATACATTTTGAGTTCTTCCATTGGCTGTTTCAGAGGAAGTTGAGGTCACAGCACAGGAACCTGGCCACCAAAACATTCTAAAACTGTGTTTGCAATTTGTGCCTGTGATGTCCTCAGGGTAAAAATGGAAGTGAAGACCTGGTACCCTATGGCTTCTCAGTGCAACTTGCATGAACAAGCAGTTTAGGGGGCAGAAAAGGCAGTGACAGATAAACACAGAAAACTAGAGTGGCCTAAGGAAGAGCAGAAGAGGGATTGAGGGGAGGTTGTCTGGCCTACTTCCCAAAAAATCCATGTGCTTTCCTTCCTTCCTGACTGTCTATGACACACCGCCTTCCTGCACTACTAGGGCAGGTCCCAGGGAGCAGGCAACAAGGTATGAATTCTATCCTTAAGGAGCTAGGATCTCACATGGGGTGAGAAGAGCCCACTGTGGGAGAAGGAAAGAATCCTTGGCAGCTGGTGAGGATCGAGGCTCTGTGGAGAGGAAAGTCAATGTTGTGCTGATCTTAGATCAGGAAAAAGAGATCTAAATTGCCTGGCGTTGCCCATTTTTGCATCAACACATATATCTTGAGCCACTGAACACACAACAGGCAGGAAGGAAAAGCCAGTCTCTGCCCAAGGACATATTTATAATCTAGGGGGAAGACAGTCCTGGCCTTCCAGCTGCTTCATGTGAGCTGAGTCTGGGTGGCTTGTTCTCAGCCATTTGCTTGCAGAAACTCAGGCATCTATGGTGACAAGAAACCATAATTTCCTCCAAGACTAATGTATCAACCAGCTGAACAAATGCTTATTGTATGTGCTGCTAAACATCCCCAGATTTAGAAATGTCTAGTTGGTTAGCTGACTTTTTTGCTTTCTTTTCTTCTTTTCTTTTCTTTTCTTTTCTTTTCTTTTCTTTTCTTTTTTCTTTCTTTCTTTTTTTTTTTTTTTTTTGCTTATAGATTTATTTTTATTTCTGCTAAAAATATGGAATGCTTCATGAATTTGTGTGTCATCCTTGCACAAGGGCCATGCTAATCTTCTCTGTATCGTTCCAATTTTAGTATATGTGCTGCTGAAGCGGGCACTAGCTGACTTTTTTCTTATTCAGCTTTATAATGGCACCCTTATAAACAAGCTTAGATGGGATTATTTCTACGTAAGTAAAATTAAGTATAGTATTTGCCAAAGGCTTTCTAAAACATGCTGTTCCATATTTAAATAAAGGTATGTCTCTTAGGAATGCTTCAGAGGTAGACATGGCCGTGTCGGTGCCATCTTTTCTCACCCTGGTCTCCAGCCAGAAAGAACTTTCTGTTTGTGATGAATGATTATGGCAGAGAACATTGGACTTTTTTCTTGGTTTGTGTCTACTCTATTATAATGCTTTTCCTAAACAACATGGCCCTGTTTTGTGCTTCCCAGTGGATATTCTGCTATTGCAGAAAATTCCCAAACATCAGACTCACTAAAGCCTTAAAATCAAGGGATGCTTCACAGGAGACTTCTAACATGTGTCAACCTAAGACATGTTTCTTTTAAATGCTGCAGAGTTTTGTGATGCTAGAAAAGAGCAAAACAAAGAACAACTCTGCACTCATATTGAACTCTTGGGATGGCTGCGATAGCCAGGAAGGGATTACCATAAAATTTGTATTTTATTGCCTTCTTTCCCTATATCTAGTCATCACAAACCAACTTATTATTATGGTCACCTGTGTTGCCCTACTTTCTATATCTTATCAGCCAGCGGCTGGTGGCAAGCTGTAAACCACAGAAGCTAGTTAACTGCGATTTCCAGGAGGCTCAGCCCTTTGGATTTTAAGACGTATGGGCTCTAGTTTCATCTTCCTGAGAGTGTTGGCTTTGCCATATGATTTTTGCACCCCACCTTCTGATGCACACAAACCTCTTGGAGAGGAGGATGACTTTCAGATCACTCAGGGTGGATAGAAGTCAAATTTCCATCCATTGTTGTACTCTAAGACTCAATGTCTATTCAACAAAAACTGCTTTTATGCTCAGACCAGAACTACTTATCATTCCAGTGTATCACAAGAAGGGCCCTGTGTCAAATATGTTTGAAAAATGCTCACAGCATATCTGATTCCTGTGTCAAAGGTGCAGGGAATGGATAATGGGTGTCAAGGCTCTGAGAGTGCTATCATCAAGAAATGTTTATGACATTGTTTAATTTAATATTTGTTAAGCCTATTTGGTTGTGGAGTCCTTTATTCTAATAAGACATTAAATCTTGCAGAACACATTTTAGAGAAAAACAGCTTTAAACTCCATTTCACTATGTCTGTCTAGGTCTTTCATCTTTAGCATATGTAGCCTGCCCTATAAAAAACATTCCCCTTCTATGGACTATCTTTTTTAGTTTCTATCATGTTAAAGTACTAGGAAGGGCTTGCTGTGCCCTGGAAAAGCACTGAATGTGGAGTCTAAAATGAGTTGAATCCCTCTTTCTCTGGCTATGTGACCACCAACAAATAGCTTTACTTTCTGTCAGTGTCCATTTCTTTACTTATAACTTCAGCATCCTAATCTTCACTCTTGCCTATATTGGTTTTGCTATAAGAATCCACAGGAATCATAGATAAGAAAAGCATGTCATCCACTCTCTGAGATAGTGTAAATGTCCAAAATTATTATTACATCATTATTAATAATAGTGACAATGAAACTAAGTCTTTTTCCTTAATAAGGAATGCCCTATGCCATTCTGACATATGGCAACCCATTGCTACCCCTAAGAAAAATTTTGAGAACTGCTGATACGTAAAAGTGGGTAAGGTTCTAATAACAAACAATGATGAATAAGCTAATAGTAATAAACTTTGATGAAACCATAACTCCCTGCATAAACAAATATACAACAGTTGCTGATGCCCCTCCATTGGTATGCGACTGTATTTTAACTATCACATTTACATTAGTGCTAAAAGTTCCCAAAAGGGAGTAAAAACTGACTATATTGCATTGAGCATTAAGAATTATGGCTGAAAAATCAGAACCAGAAATTAGCAAGTTTTAAAAGAAAGGGAGAAATGAGGTGTAACCCTGGGGTGCGTTAGGGAAATCTAAACTCTAGGGAGAAAGAGCTCTCTGGTAGTCCAGGGACAGGAGAAAATGTGCGGCAGGGACCAAGTGCCTGGTGTGGTCATCGCTGAGCTGCTGCTGACATGGAAGGGCTGGACCGCCGGGTGCAGAGTCCTCTCCTGCTTGACCCGAAGCCAGGAGCCCCGTGAGAACAGGCAAGAACCAGTCTTTCATGAGACCTGGCAGAGATTTGTCCTTTTGGCCCAGAAGGAGGAAGGCAGATAGAACTGGAGGTCAAAAACTTAGAGCCGAGCCAGAGAAATACTAGTTTTTCACTGATAGGTTTATATGAGTATGTCCTTCTTGTCTGACAGGCTGGTGGCCAGGAAAACATCTGTTATACATTTTAATAGAGGCCTTCTGAACACATGATGCCGTAACCTCAAGAAGTGATGTAAACAGTGGGGAAATTTCAAGATCACAGCCAGCCAGAAAGTAAACGTGACATTGGTCCTTTAAGGCTTTGTCCTTCTGACCATTCCAGGTTCCTAAATCTGCCTGCCAAGTGAGCTGGGAGCCAAAATGTTTCTTAACTTTGCATTTATTTCAGGGTGTTAATCTCATAGGCAACCAACCTCTATTTAATAAACTCCCACTCTCCATGCACCCTCCTGCAGGACGCCTGTGCAAGCTGCCCCAAAGGCTCGGTGCCCATGCGCCTGCCCTGTCCTTTCCTGTCTTGGGAGGGTGTTGACACAGGATTGCCTGGGCATTAGGCAGCTGTCATCAGCCCCAAGCCGCAGATGGCACCTCGATTATTCATCCCCATCCCAAGACTCCTGCCTCAGCCCCTAGCAATTTACCTGCCGCTCACTTTGGGCCACAGGGACCAGCAAGAAGGCAGGCAGCTGGACTCAAGATGGACTCAAGAGCCTTTAGCTCCACTACCAAGCAAGGAAAGAGTGGGCTTCCCTTGCCTTTTCTTCAGTCCCATTTTTAATCACTAACCATGGAAGGTAATGAGAAAGTGCTTGAATTACAAAGATTCCCATTTATTACTCTGGCTGCCCCTCTACAAAGCGTCTCTTTTCCCCTTTGGCAAGAACAGATCACTATTGACACTTTTAGAAGGCCCTGGGCCCCTCTCAATTATTGGCCTAATCTCTGCCTGCTCTGAAAGCAGAATTCTTTTCTAACTAGATTTTTTAGAAAGTTAAGAGGCTACCCTTTGCTTTATTCATTGGAATGACTTCACCGGCTAATGTATTCTCCTGTCAGTATATTTCATGGGTTCAGCAACATCTGCAGGATGTGGAAAGAACAGAAAGAAACCAGATGTTTCAAAAAGGTAGCTTCACTAAGCCTCCTTAACATAATTATTGCAATATCACATCCGCATTTTATTGTACCTCTTCTATATTTATATGCTGTTAACTTTGCCTGTAGAAATCCAAACCAGTGGATCTGAGTTCCTTCTAAACAGATTTGCAATCTTTAAAAACAATTTTGACATATACCCTCCATTAAATCCAAATTTCCTTGATCAAATTTTAGAGAGGGGGGGGGGATAGATTAAGGAAATGTAGATATTTATCTCTCAGCCTTCAACATTTACACTCATTTAGTTAATTAGCACTTAATTACACTGTCAAAGGGGAAGATTTTACCACGGACAGACTGGTCCCCACCCCACAGGCCCTGGCTTCTTTAGAGACAGACCTTTGCTTGGAGCCAGCTCATTCCTCCGCGAAACATTTGTAATGATTACTTGACAAGGAGTGCAGATACAAAATTGCGCAACTGAGAGCCATCACTCACCACAGCCCCGCTGGAGTCCTCAAGCTGGAGCAACAGTGCCCCCCAAAGCAAGCAGCAAGAAGCACCTTGTAAGCAAATACCGGGCTGCCTGAATTGCTATTTTCTGCTTCACAAGCTGAGGAGCTATTTTGAGCGTTGCTGGCTGAAAAGTGGGCTCTATTACAACCAGACCAGCATTCCAACCAAGCTGGGGAGACTCGGCTGGAAACAGAGAATGTTTCCACCTTTTTAGCTGAGACGCCAGGAATTCTCCAAGGAGGACGTGGGGGTGGGAGAGCAAGAGAGACGTGGTAGAAAATTGGAAAATTTTAGAAGGTTGCCAAATGCAAGAGAACAAAGTCTAGCTAGATTAATGCATAAATCTTATTAACCAAAATGCAACAGAGTGGAGTTTCTTCATCTTTTAACAAATGGCAATATTTTGGGAGCTTACAGGTTTCCTGCCAAGTAGAAAACCTCATTAAAGCAGTTGGAGAATAACAGTACTCTAATTAGTTTAATTATGATATGATGAATTATCAACCCAATTTTTAAAAACAATATGTAATTAACATTTTTTTTTAAGTCAAAGACTCTGTTTTCCAAAACAGGAAATGAAGCATAGCACCCTTAATTTCATCGTTAGGGCAAAATCCTAGCCACTCGGATGCAATGGTATAATGAGCATGTGATGAAACCAACAATCCCCATTGCTCTAGCAATTCCCTTTGTGCACTGACCAGACGTCCTTTTGGCTCAAACAGTGGAAAGTGCATTAAGCTGCAGGCTGACCCAAATTTTGTTTTTCAAGTTCTAAGTACTGTTTTCTATTTTTCCTTCTATCCTGGAATAGGGTCACCCTATAAAAGATGAAATATGACATTCTTAAAAGACAGTGAATTGATGATGTCATATTAGTATGCTTGGGTTTTATACTGCTCTTGGGAGTATTGCAAGAAAAAAAAAAAAAAACTATGTGGTAATGGAAATGGGGGAGTATAAACCAGGAAGACTAAAATCTAAACTTTTACAATCAAGCCATGTTATAATCAACAGAAAAATCATAAACACCCACGAGAAGGCAATATATTAGGTACCCGAGAGTCAGGATTGGTGTACAAACAATATGAAAAACAACACCCTTCCTGTTCCCACTAATTAAAAAAAAAAAAGAAAAAAACACCCACAATGAGGCCCCCACCCATTATACTCCTATTAGAATAGCTAGAATTAAAAGGACTGGTAGTATCAAATGTTTATCAGGATGGTAAGAAGTTAGAATTTTCTTGCATTTTTAATGGAAGTGAAAATTGGTACAACCACTTTGGAAACTGTTTAATGGTATCTACTATTTAAATCCTTAGACTTAGCAATTCCATTCCTAGCTGTATATCCAAACTGAATGAGTGCACACACATTGGAAGGCCTGTACAAGTGTGTTTGTAGCAGCTTTATTAATAACAGACAAATTGGAATCAACCCAAAGTCCATCATTAGTAGGAGGAGTAAATTGTGACACATGCATACAATGGAATGCATGTAGCAGTATTTCCCAAAGACAGAATGGTGCATACTGTGTGATTTCACTTACATCCTGCTCAAAACTAGGCAAAATGAATCTGTGGTGATGGAAGACGTCATGATGGTAATGGAGCAATGGCGGGGAAAGGCCTGGGAGAGACCTCCACAGTGTGCAGAGATTGTTCTGTGTCTTAATTTAAGTTGTAGTTCCATGGGTGTATATATGTGTAAAAATTTACACAACTGGATAGTTACAATGTGTACACTGTGTGCACAGTATATCCCAATTAAAAAAAGAAAAAGAAGTAAAAGCAAAAGACAAAAAGGAATCTCCCCCTACAGGCACAAGTCAGCTACTCCACTATGTGTCATACAGTGCACTTCCCTACATGTGGCCCTCCAGGACTGTCCCTTCCTCTGAGAATGATCTGCAAACCCCTCACTGGGACCTGTAGAGCTCACACATTCTGGCCTCTGCCTATCTCAGCAAATTTGTCTCTCACCACTTCTGCCTCACTTTGTCTTGCTGACTCCCTCCAGCTGCAATAGTAATTTCTCCTTTAATGCATCAAGTGCAGTTAGACCTCAGTGCCTGGCACTTGCTCCTCACTCTGCATGTACCAGTCTCCTTCCAGAAGGCCCCAGGACCACCCCTAACTCTTCACTCAGCCCTCAGCTCCAGTGCCATCTCCCCAGAGAGGCCTCTGCTGACCACCAGAGCTCAAATAGTATCCTCACTTCACTACCATCTCTCACTAGCCCACCACCCCATTTATCCTCTTGCATTTTAGGCACAGTGTGTGGCACTCTCTAAAATCATCTAGTGTGTTTAATTGTTTACTTTCTGTGTCCCGCTCTAAAATGCATGCTCCTTGAGAAAATAGACAAGTCTGACTTGGTCGCTACTGAATCCCCCGTGCCTAGGATAGAGCCTGGCATCTAATAAACACTCAACACATATTTGCTTAGGGAACCAGTAAATAAGTACTTAATGAATGAATAAATTACTTCCCCCAAAAGTTACTGGGCATGGGAAAATTAATAAGAAATAATATGGCAGAGTCAAAAGAGCACTGGATTCAGAGTCAGAAAACTGAGATGCTTGTAGTAGGATGATCACCTGCGTTAACATCTTTGATAATCATCTACTTACATCTAGCTGGGAAGATTAAACAGATGGACATGAAAAGGTAATGAACTATCCAGGGCAGCACAGGGTTTTATAGGAGAGTCACATTGGCATGGTCAGGTCACCTGGAAAAAAGGTGGGGTTTTAACTGGGCTCAGAAGGCTGAGTGGAAAGAAGAGGAATAGATAGAGAGAAGGGAAGATCCTAAATCATGCAGGTGGGTTGGCAAATGTGCAGAAGTGACAAGACACACAGCCTCCTCCAGAGTCAGGAGCAGGTGCTTATCACTCAGAGCACAGAAACGCTTTAGGAGAATGAGTCTCACCAGTGTCTACACGGTGACTTGATCCTTATTTTTTTTAACACACCCATATCTTAGAAGAAGCTTAACAATTATCAGTGGTCAAATCATTTCCCAAAGAGAAGCAGCTTATATTATACCTATGGTGGATTCCATGTACAGCATCGCCCACCCCTGGATCTGTAGCCTGAAACATGACATGAACCAAATGTCAGAAAGGTGTGTTGTCATCTCTAGTAAAATAAAAATTTTAAACATGCATCTCTTACGGAAAAGTGAGGGGTTTATAAGCAAAGCAAACAAAAAGCTGTGGAGACACATTCTTTTACTCATGTGTTCTAATTATTTTGGTTACATAGAGTCAATAATATTATTGCTTAATTTTGAAAGATAAAATGTCATTTTATTATCTCCATCTGCTGTCATCAAATGTCAGTAAGTAAAAAAAATACGTAATTAGTTTCCAAAGTGTGAATGTTTTACAATACATGATTTGACTAATTATTTTTAGAGTAGGAATTCTTTGATTGGATTGAGCATGTGGTCCAGCAATTATGAAGTGTACATATGTATTTGCGGGTACATAGTCAGAGCGTGATGAATAAATAGCACACTAGCTAAATGGTACAGAAGTAAAAAGGAAAAGTAGTATTAGAACTTGGACAAGCTCGGACTAACAGGAATGGGATGCAAGCAGAGATAAAAAGGAAGGTTACTGATGCCAACTGTTTCTCATTTGAACACAGCTTAGTCTTAGATGTGGGAAAAAGGCAGAAACAGGACTTTATTCAGTTGTTATTATTTTTTTATTTTTATTTTTTTTAGAGACAGAATCTTATCCTTCATTTGTCACCCTCGGTAGAGTGCCGTGGCGTCACAGCTCACTGCAACCTCTTGGGCTTAGCTGATTCTCTTGCTTCAGCCTCCCGAGTAGCTGGAACTACAGATGCCTGCCACAACACCCAGCTATTTTTTTGTTGCAGTTTGGCTGGGGCCGGGTTCAAACCTGCCACCCTCGGTATATGGGGCCAGTGCCCTACTCACTGAGCCACAGGCGCTGTCCCTCAGTTGTTATTTTTCTAGAAATGATTCATTTTTTCTTACTGCCCAGTTGGAAACGCATGGAAAGAAGTGAGCATCTCATTGTAGAAGGTTCATTTGGAAGTACTTTGCTGTTGAGCTCATAAATTGTGAATTTCAGACCTCCAGTCCTGAGACTGTGACCTAAGATTGACAACAGCCTCCTTTCAGTTGCTAAATCTAATCAGTGGGCTTCCAGAAGGTCATTTTCTCGTGGACTCTCTCCCTGGCTCCGTAAGACCAGCCAAGTTGAGGCTGCCTTCATAGGACCACTGGGTTGAACCTTTGGTGCCTCTGGAGTCTGCTGCATATTTCAGAAATATCTCAGTGGTTGGGGGCATGCTATTTACAACATCTGTATGTTCTGATAATGCTAAAGAAAGTTCCAGCCATCACAAATCACAGAAGAAAATGAAGGATAAGAAGGAGAGAAGAAGGCAGGGGTGAAGAAGGAGGGAAATATTTTCATTTATATGAAGTGGTAGGAAGAACTTCAAAGAATAAGAAAACTTTCCTATTTTCCTTCCACCATTTGTCTCATGTTGCATTTACATGCTTGGCAATAAAACCCTGCACTCTAACTTCTACTTAAAATGATAGCTATGGAGCATGTAATATGTGACATCAATTCTCCAACCATAATCAATAGCTCCTCAAGGATGATAAGTGGGCTATGTGAAGGTTGTCATTTACAGCTTCACCCACAACTACCTATACAAACCCGGATCTCTTCCTGGTGTCTTTATTAATAACCCATCCTTATTTTCTTATTATTCCCTGAAACATCTATGTGAATCTCTGCCTCCACTGCTCACCCTCCAGAAAAACTTCTCTCTCCTTCCTCATCAAAGCACATTCCTCTGTGCCTCCATTCTTCAACCTATCCTTTTTTCCACTCCTGTGAACTCCTGTAACACTCATTGGCTATCATTTAATTCCTAGCATATGTTTATTGTCAGCCGTTTCTACCTTTACAGCAAAACCATGGTTTAATGATGAGACACATGCCATACACAATGGATGTTCAATCTATTAATGGTAGCCACTGAATACAAAGAAAAGTTTGGACTCAGAACTGAAATGGGACTCAAATCCCATCTCCACTGCTTAGCAGATTCCTCCTGCCCCTGGCCCTTACATCCAATCTGTCATCAAGCCCCGTCAGTTCTACTTCCAACATATGTGTTCCATCGACTTACTTCTCTTCTTGCTGCCATTGTGTCTCGTCATACTACCATCCACTCTCACCTCAACCATTGAGATAGCCTCTTAACTAGTTTTCTTGCTTCTTCCTTTACATTCTCCATCGTGCAACAAAATTATCTTTTCATTTAAAGTCAACCGGAACATCTTATTTCCTTGCAATAAACTCTTCCATGCTTTCCCACTGAGCTGGGAATGAAGCCCAGACCCTAGACCCCAGACCGTGGCCTCAAGACCCTTAGTAATCTGGCCTCTGCCCTTCTCTCCAGCCTTATCTCCTACCCGTCTACTCCTTTCTCACTGTACTCCAAATGCAATTGTCTAGGTGCTTGGACAACTCTTAGAAATGGCCGAGCCCTTACCCACAGGTAAGACTTGTGCCTGGGCGGTTATCTCAACCTGAAATCCTCTTCCTGGAGTCTCAACCTGAATGGCTTCTTCTCATCTATCAGCTTTCAGTGCAAATGCACCCTTCTCACAAATAACTTTCTTATCACCCTATCTAAGGTATTCCTATGCACTTTGTTACTCTCCACTTATTTGTTTCTTTCTTTGGCACATACAATTCGTAATTATCTTGCTTATTTGCTTATTTGTATGTATTTGCCAATTCAGTGAAAATGTACAAGATGTTAGACATCACATTTATGTGTTCTCCATTGTTTCTGTAACCATTAGACGAATGTCTAATGCATAACAGATACTCAATAAACAGTATTAGCAACCTTTACTAACAATAAATGTTAATTTATGAATGGAATCTTGATGTATAGGCTTTCATTTTTACCCACCTAGCTTTAATGCTATTGTTCTTTTACATTCTACTATTACTTTTTATTATAAACCCTACACTGCATCATTGTTATTATTATTTTTAAACAATCTATTGTCTTTTAAGAAGATTAAACTAATAAGAAAAAAACTCATGCATTTAACTATGTAGCTAATGATTTCAACACTTTTTATTATATTGTATAGCTCTCTATTCCTGTCTGGGTTGTTCAGGCTCTGGCAAACGAAGAGAAGACTCTCTGAATGAGGGGATGAAGCTGAGAATCTGTGGAGACCAAGGCAGGTAGAAGTCACCTGGCAGAATACAGAGAGGAAAATGTCTGGGATCATATCTTCTCTACAGAAGGATTTTCTTTAGCATTTCTTATAGCATGGGTCTCCTGATAATAAATTCTTTCAGCTTTTCTGTGTCTGAAAAGTCTTTATTTTGCCTTCATTTTGAAATATATTTCACTGTGTATAGTATTTTAGGTTTTATTGTATTCAAATTTAAAAGATACTTCCCCACCGTCTTATTGCTGACATTGTTACTAATGACAAATCTGCCATCATCCTTATCTTTGCCCCTCTGTATGTAATGTATCTTTTTGCTACAATGACTTTTAAATGTTCTCCTATTATTCTATTTTGAGTAACTAGTGATGTTTTGGCATTTTCTTTATGTTTTCTGCGATTGGAATTTATTGAGCTTCTTGAATCCATGGATTTATAGTTTTCATTAAATTTGGGGGCCATTATTTCTTCAAATAGTTTTATGTCTAATCTTGTACCTCTTTTGAGGAATCCAATAACGTGTATGTGAGAGTAATTAAAATTGTTCCACAATTCACTGATAATCTCTTCATTCTGGTAGGTGAGATTCCCTGCTTGTTTCTTTTTGAATAGGGTTTATTGCTATGTCTTCGAGTTCACTAATATTTACTTTTGCAATATCTAATATGCTGTTGTTGATCCCCAAAAGTGTGCTTTTCATTGCAGACATTGTAGTTCTTATTTTTAAAAGTTTGATTTGATCTTTTAGTATCTTTCATCCACTTTCATCTTTTATATCTACTAATTTGTTAAGTCTTTTCTCTAGATTTTTTAACATAGAGAATACAATTATAATTGTTTTTAATCCTCTTATTTTCTATCTTTCACAACTCATTAATTTTGAGTTGATTTTAATCAATTGTTTTACCTCATATAGATCATATATTCCTGTTTCTTTTCATGCCTAGTCATTTTTGATTAGATGTCAGACATTGTAAATTTTACTTTGTTAGGTGCTGGCTATTTTTTAATTTCTATAAATATTCTTGAACTTTGTTGTGAGGTGTGGTTAAGATACCTGGGAAGTTTGATTAATTGTTAGTTTGCTTTTAAGCTTTGGTAGGTAGTCTTAGGTCTAGGTTTATTCATTCCCCACTACTGAGGCAAGATTCCTCTGAAGACTCTATCCAGTGCTCTATTAATTATGAGGTTTTGTAGTTTGGCTGGTGATAATAGGCACTGTTCCCGGCCTTATGTGAGTGCCAGATACTGTTTCCTCTAATTCTTCTTCTTCGTGGAAAAATAATGATTAATATTTAGCTGAGCATTCAAAGGGGTCTGATTTCTAGTATTCTTGCTCTATGCTACATTTTCCTCTCTGTACTCTGCCAGGTGACTTCTACCTGCCTTGGTCTCCACAGATTCTCAGCTTCATCTCCTCATTCAGGGACTTCTCTCCCTTTGCCAGAGCCTGAATGTTTTCTCAAGGTTATAAGTTTCAGCATTCACAGGGCTCAAATCATTTGCTGTTGCATCTCAGGAATCACTGTCCTTCAATGCCTAATGTTTAATATCTTGAAAGCTATCTTATTATTTGGGGGAGATTTTTTGTATGTTTTAGGGTTCTAATTATTTGGGGGAGGGGGATGAGCATGTCTGGTCTGTTTTACTCCATCTTGGTTGGAAGTAGAAGTCCCATTAACTTTACTTAATCCTCTTCCTCATTAAGCTACTATCTAGGCAGTAGTTCTAATGGATAATAAAATGGCAATAAGAAAAATATGGGGAAAAAAATATCAGAGAAGGAAGAATGTATTATAAAATCCAACACCTTAGTTATACTGGAATTGGGTAGTAGGGAAAGAGAAGGAAAAAATCTCAACTAATTGCCATCTTATTTGGAGTATATGGAATAGGCCATGCTAAATAGAATTCTTTTCTATTTTGGTGGGAACTAAGGTAGGATTCAGTAAAGTGAAAACAAAGCCAACTCTCCCTCCCAAGCCTCTTATCTCATTAAGTGATGTGACCCTGTCCACAAAGGAGGGTCATTAGCAAATACAATGGTTTGTGAGCACATCACAGGATGTGCTCATTATACAACAAATATAGAGTAGGGACCGAGAATCACAGGGCAACACAGAAAATTGTTTTATAAGCCGATTTTTACAAATTGATTTCAAAACTGGGGAGCAATTACCATTAAGCAAAATAATTTGCTGCCCTGAAGAGGGTAGGGCAAGGCAGTAGGTCCAAAGATAACCTAAGCCATCATTAGAGAAATCCAGTTATTTAGTCAATTTTACTTATTTACAGGACTAAAGATTAATGAGTTCAGATACTCACTCAGACAGTAATTAGGTTTCAAAAACATACTATAACACAATCAATCATGGATCTTGAACATAATGGCATTAGGGCAGAGCCCTCTTTCAGCTCCAGTTATTAGCAAGTGATTGGTGAGCACTGGGCTTAAGCTGAGCGGCCACCCCAGGGCCCTGCAACAAAATGAAAGAAAACCTTTGAACAAGAATAAAGTATATCTTTGATCCTTTGTCCTTTAGTTGAATATTATGAGATATTATACTCAAGATGTAAGAATCTGTAACAGAACTTCAAGATTGGTGGCATTTCAAAATACCCTTGATATTTCACTTTCAATAAAACTTGAGAATCTACTTATTTTTATTCCTCAGAATCTCACCTTTCAGGCTGTTATTACTTTCTTTTAGATTTTTAAAAACAATTATTGTCCCATTATTTTATAAATAAGGATAACTGAAGGGTTTTATAAATATACTGGGACCTCATGGCACCAAAGAAAAAGACAGAAAAATAAAAAGTGAAAAAGCTTTTAGATGAGGAAGAAATGCCCCTTGTCTGTTTTTACTTAGCAAAGAATAGCTTCTCTTATCATAAAACAAGGAAATTAGGTGAAGGTGTAGGTGCTGGACTCATAGACTCTAGAGTGGAGAAGAGATAGAAAAAGGAAAAAGAAATAATCATTTATAATAATCTTAGATTTAAAGAAAACTTGCAAAGATAGCAGACAGTTCCTTATACCCTTTAGCCAGTTCCCCTTAACATTAGCACCTCACATCGCATGTGTCAAAACTGAGGAACTAACAAAAATGCATTCCTGAGACTTGGATTAAAGATGGTGGCTGAGTAACAGCTTCCGTGCAACTAGGTAGGGTGAGTCTGGGGAGATAAGACTCCAGACATCTCTGGCTGGTGGGATCTGCCTATAATCATTCCTTTGAGGATACAGGGAGTCAGCAAGGGACTTTAGGACCCCAAGAGAAGGACAAAAACAGCGGAAAACTGGCAAGTGGTTGCGTGTGTTCCATCAACCTAATCCTGCCGGCAACTGTAAGTACAAGTAGCAGTGAGACAGCAAACCAGAAAGACCTTACCTGTGAACTGTTTCAGTGTTTTTGGACTTGGCACTCAGTTGAACTGCCTTGGGGAGAGCTTGAGCAGGAGTGCAGAGAACTTTGGGCATAGTCTGGGGCCCCAGACAGAGCCACTGAGCTGGGCTACAGGGAGCCATTGAGAGAACTGACCTGGCAAGCTCCACCCTCAGGGTCCCAGAGCAAGGATTGGGTGGGGCTAGTAACCTAGTGACTAAGCAGCCTAAAGGCGGGGACTGAGCTGCCTTACAGCCATAACCCTTAGGGGCAGAGTGAGCCAGTTTTGGCACACTGGAGCCTCGGACTGTTGCCCTGGGCAGAGTGCCGTGGCATCACAGCTCATAGCAACCTCAAACTCCTGGGCTTGGTGCCACCTGGACCTCCTATAAGAGCTGTGCCATGCCCTCACACCAACCAGGCCTCCACATGCCCTGACCAGGAACTGCAGCAGCCCCGCAACACTGCGTCCTCCCTCCTGTGTTCCCTCAGCCTCCACATTGGCCCACTCATCAAGCCAGGGATACTTGTAGCTGGTGCCCTCTGGAGCCCTTCTTGCCTCTGCACAGAGCCCTTCTCCTGTGCCAGAATCACTGGGTGCCAGTCACTCCCTGAACCAAGCGCACCACGCCTCGCCCTGTTGCTGGATCCAGGTGTGTCACACGCTGGAGCTGCTTCCACAACCAGAACTCTCTAGCTGGAAGAGCCCCAGAGGAACTACACAGGGTCACTCCCTACAAAGATCCAGCAACAATAGAGTGATCCCGCTGAGGTCTAATCTTGGAGAGACTCCTCCCCAACTCTGAGGATGGCCAGAGGCATCGGTGAAAAACAATCATGAGGTGGAATCAACAGAAAAACTCTGGCAATATGAATAATCAGAGTAGATCAAGTCCCCCAAGGATCAATGGGGCAGACACAGCACAAGATCCCATGCACAGACAAATAGCTGAGGTGCCAGAAATTGAATTCAGAATCTGGATAGCAAATAAGATTGAATTAAAACTCCAAGCAGTAACCCAAAAGAGAACTCAAGAATTCAACAATTTCCAAGACCAAATGACCAAAGATTTTGAAACATTGAGACAAGAAGTTGCATCCCTCAAACATCTAAGAAACACAGTAGAATCCCTCAGTAACAGAATGGAGCAAGCAGAAGAAAGGATTTCCGACTTTGAAGACAAAGTTTTCAAACGCTCCCAAACTCTCAAAGAGGAACAGAAATGGAGGGCAAGAACAGATCACTCTCTCAGAGAACTCTGGGATAATTCAAAGAAAACCAACATTCATCTTATAAGGATCCCCAAAAGCGATGAAGTGGCTTCAAAAGACACATAGTCTCTTCTCCATGAGATTATGAAGGAGAACTTTCCAGACATGCCAAGAGATTCTGAAATTCAGATGTCAGACAGTTTCAGAACTCCAGCACAACTCAAACCAAATAAGACATCTCCCAGACACATAATAATCAATTTCACTAAAGTTAATATGAAGGAGAAAATTCTGAAAACTGCCAGATGAAAGAAAACCATTACCTACAAGGGAAAAAATATTAGAGTAACTGCAGATCTCTCTACTGAAATCTTTCAAGCTGGAAGAGGATGGTCATCAACTTTTAATCTCCTAAAACAAAATAACTTTCAACCCAGGATCCTATACCCAGCTAAACTGAGTTTCATTTATGACGGACAAATTAAATACTTCAATGACATTCACAGGTTGAAGAAATTTGCCATAACTAAACCAGCTCTCCAGGATATTCTCAGACCTATCCTCCATAAAGACCAGCATAATCCTCCACCACAAAAGTAAACCGACCCAAAAAATTTTGATCAAATTCCAACTTCCACAGTCACAAAAGGATTAAAAATGTCCACCAGACTCTCGAAAGGTTTATCAATATTCTCAATAAATGTGAATGGTTTAAACTGTCCTCTAAAGAGGCACAGGTTGGGTGACTGGATACAAAAACTCAAGCCAGATATCTGCTGCATCCAAGAATCGCATCTTACATTAAAAGACAAATATAGACTCAAGGTGAAGAGATGGT
>CAUYPK010140162.1:0-12851 GCA_963574355.1 Loris lydekkerianus | reverse complement strand
TGTGTTTAATATATTATTGTTAAAATTATATGCTTTTGTGTGAGTGTTTGTCTGTTTTGGCAGGTCACTGAGTGGTGTGGCTCTCTGACTCTCACAGTTTAAAATTTTGGCTCTTTGTGTCGAACTTGTTCACCACCCCTGCTCTAGAGAGACCAAGGAAGAGCAGCAAGGGAGGCTGGGCCCAGGTCTGCCTGATACCCAGTCAGCAGATGCAGCATGTGCTCAGGACAGCAGCAAAACTGGGGTACTGCCAAGTTCTAAATGTTTGTCCCCACCAGAACTCACTGATACTTCATCCCCAGTGTGACAGTGTGGAGAGGTGAGGCCTTTCAGTGGTGTTTGTGCCCTGTGACTATATTATGAGGGCCCCAAACCTCATCCTTGTGAATGGCTGAATAGGTCCTGAGTTAATGAGTTTTCATGAGAGTAGATCTGGTGGCTTTATGAGAACGGGGCAGAGATCGGAGCAAGCCCCCTTGCTCTGCAGAGAGTCCCCATGCCAGTAAGAAGGCCCTCACCCATGAGGGCCTTCAACTCTGGACTTGGCAACTTCTACAAATGTAAGAAGTAAATTCCTTTTCTCCAACATCCTCTAGAAGTTTACAAATAAAACAAAAGAAAGAAAAGAAAAAATTGCTTTCCTTTCTTGGTTCTTAATTTTTCAAAATTTTCCTATTTATTTAGACTTACATCCTCCCCCCTCAGCATCCTAAGTTGCTGAGACTGCAGGCATATGTCACTATACCTGGCTGATTTTCCTGTTTTTTGTAGAAATAAAGTCTCACTATTTTTCCCAGGCTGGTCTTAAACTCCTACCTTCAAGTGATCCTCTGATGTGGAATTCCCAAAGTTCTAAGAATACAGGCATGAGACTGCACCCAGCCAAATTCATTTCTTTATAAAATACCCACTTTCAGGTATTCTGATATAAGCAACAGATAACACAAGCACTAAAACACTTAGATAAATATTGACCAAATTTACTATATTTAAAGAAATTCATCAATATATGAATCACAGAAAAACTATTTTTGGCTAGTTGGTAATTTATATGGGTTCAGTGTTCACTTATGTGGGGGCAGGACCCTGCAGGCCTCTCTGTGTTTGGGGCATCAGATGCTCCATCTGACACTATCACTGCTCTGATGTCTGTGGGTCTCCTGAGTGGCTCCCTAGATAGAGTTCCCCAGACTTAAGCAGAAGCGTGGCTGTGGCTGCAGGTGGGACAGAGAACACCTAGCAGTCATAAGTGAGGCTGATGACTAGTGTGGGAGTACCCCTTTACTTTGGTCATCTGAGACCTCATAACACAAGCAACCATTGCTGGGCAAAGGAGAATTCCAAACAGTATATATTAAATTTCTGATAATCTCAGTGAGATGAAGGCTTATAGCCTAAAAAAACAGTGTTTCTTGGAGATATGGGTTCAGAGTTAATATTCATACAAGCTACAAAAGTCAATTATCTTGGCTAAGAAATGGTGATATAATTTTTGTTTCCCTTAATGATAGATTAAAAAGACTACTGTCAGGGTCCTTTTGCACATCTGGGTGGAATGCTCCCCATTCCCCTAACCTCTGAAGAGCAAAAGCAAGGAGATAGGCCACCAGGGTTCCAGGGAGGCCATTATCTCCACCCTGCAGGGTAATGGCTAGCCCCAGGGAGGCCCTGGGAACAGCCTGGCCACCAGGGAAGCTAGGAACTTCTTTGTTCCATATGAACAACTGTCAATCCAACTGTCAGGAGCATCTGTGCCTGACACTAATGCTTGGATCATCTGGAGACCTCCAGGAGCAGGAGAAACCCCAGATGGAGCTATAGTCTCTCACCTGCAAAGAAACTTGGAGGAAAAAGCAAATTCAGTGCAAAGGCTCCCCACTGACTGACCTGAGGTGGAGGAAATAGAGAAGAGAGGTGGGGGGGACCTTCAGCAGCTCTTAGATCTTAGCAGGCAGAGGTGGGAGCAGAGGTAAGGGCCACACCTGCCTCAGAATTACCACCACCTCTGTGCAGGACAGTTCCTTCACTGTGGCAGAAGAGAGAGCAAAGGTGGAGGCTAAAGATCCAGGAGAAGGAAGTTTGGGGAGCTGCCATGTGATAGCTTCTCCCATCTCTGAAAGGAGGAGAAGGGATCTCCTAGGAGGTAGGGAAAGGGGAAAGATGCAGAGCAGAGGTTAGAAATAGCCACTGGTCAGAGCTGGACAACAAGCTGACTAGAATCAACTGGGAGAAATTCTGGGCACTGCTAAAGACTCAGTTGAGAAATCTGTTGTGTGATTCTCTGAAGCAATGGCTGGAGGTCTGGGGTGGAGGAAAAGGGAGGACAGACAATTGGGCTCACCTGCTACCGTGGATTTGCTAGTTGGGTACAACTGAATGGTAAAAGGGTTCTAGTGTAGGGTATTGGCAACAGAGAGGATCACTTTGTCTGAAAAGAAATTAAAATGATAGCCTCCATCCCCTAATCTGGGTAGAAAGGACAGTGAGAGGTGGGGAGAATGTAAAAGTGTCAACAGCCTAGAGGGCCCATGAGGCATAAGGATGGTGTTGTGGAAAGAAAATTTGTGTCTTCCCATTTCACACAACAGAGCCCTAACCCCAATGTAGTTGTGCTTGGAAATGGGGCCATTGAGAGTTAATTATGTCATGAGGGTGGGGCTCTCAGGATGGAATTAGTGGCCCTATAAGAAGAGGAGAAAATGCCAGGTGTGGTGACCTGTGCCTATAGTCCCACCTACTCAGGAGGCAGAGGTGGGAAGAATTCCTTAGGTGGAGAGTTTGGGTCCAACCCAGGAAACTTAGACCCACCTCTAAAAACAAAGTAAAAAGAAAAAGAAAAATTCCAGTTGAGAGAGAAACTTCTCTTTCTCCCTCTAGGTGTACACAGCCTTGAAAGGCCATACTTATTGAGAGACCAGCAAGAAGGTGGCCATCTGCAGCCAAGAAGGGGGCCTTCAACATAACCTGTACTCTGGTGCCTAATCACAGACATCCAGCCTCCAGAACAGTGAGAAACTAGATTTCTGTTTCTAAGCCACCTGGTCTGTGCTATTTTGTTGTAGCAGCTCAGGCTGAATAAGACAGATGGGAATAATGGAGCAAACAAGCCAGAAGGCTGGGCTCAGACAGTGAGAAGGTTGAATGATAGATTCACTCATGTATTCACTTACATGCCAGACATTTTTGAGACACTGGAGATGAGGGCAGGGTCTTCAGTGGAAGAGAGGACACAAAGCCATGTAGCAGAGTTTAAGATGGATGAGGCCATGTGATCTGGAGGTCCTGAGGTGGGAGCAATGAAGAAAGAGACCAGTTTCCAGAGGAGGGGTCTCCACAAGAGGGAAGGGTAGTGCTGGAAAAGCAGCAATGGAGAGCCGGAGGCACCACACACCAACTCAGGCCTGGGAGAGAACGCACAGCCAGGGAGATGCAAGGAATGAGAGCCACCAGCAGAGGGACTGAGGACATGGGGCCTGTGCTATATTCAGAGCCACAGACCCAGCGACATGGTGTTGCGTTCATGGGGACTCAGGGTTCAGGTGTGGATAGGCCCTTGGAGGCGGAGTCAGTGAGGACAGTGCCAAAGCAGACGAGCAGCTGGCTGGCAAGTTTGGAAGTACCTAACACTGTGGACATGGGACATAGGGAACACCAGTGCTCAGTGCACTGGTCTCAGTCTCAGAGGTCCCATGGTGGCGGGGCAGCCATGGCACCCAGCAGCCAGGGTGCATCTTCTAGGCAGAAGCAAAGGAGACCAGAGTCAAGTCCTGTGTCCAGGTCACAGGCCAGAGGTGCAATTATCAAAGAGGTTTCACCTTCTCACAGGCTCTGAGATCCGCTGCTTCCCAGTTTCAGCACCATCAGCCCACTTCCTCACCAGCAGCTTGCGAGGATAAAGGAGGTGATAATGCTTGCTGATGATTACTTTATTGCTGCAATGATGTCCTGCCTGGGTTGTCTGCTTCCATTTCTGCCCTCTTCCAAAACATTCATCAGATAGAGCGAGATCTTTAAAATACAAATCTTACTGGGCCTTCCCCCAGCTTAAAGGAAAAAGAAATTCAGTGAGTATTGCTCTTAGAACTCAGTCCAAAATTAGAGATGTGGTCCTCCAAGCCCTACCTATACCTGGTTCCTCAAACCCCCAGAATCCTTCCCAGCTGCAGGACCAGCCATCATGACTCATCACCCGAAAAAAAAGCACTTCTGCAACCCTGCCTACGGGGTTGGGTTTTTTTTAATTTTTAATTTTTTTTTAGCCCAAGCCCCTTCAATCCCAGTCGCTGGTTCTTTCAGTAGGCAGTGTCAAGATCTTCTGTATGGGCTGTCAGCACCAAGCTTCAGGCATTCACTTTTCCAATGGGCGTCTCTTTTTGCAATAGGCACATTGGTCTCTTTGTATAATAGCTTCAGTCAGCTCAGGCAAGAGAGTCACTGGTTTTCCTCTGTCCCTGACTCTGGAGCTGACTGAGAGGCAAAGGCTAAGTTTACTACCCTGGCGTTTTCTGGAGCTGAGGGGTCAAATGGGATATAGATTCGAAAGGACTCTGAATCACTCCAAATATGCCCTAGGTGACTCCTCTGGGTCCTGGACCACCTCAGTTATTTTTGATAAATTTATAGTTTGGGGGGCTGCTGTCTTAGGCCAATTAAAAGAGATCAGTAAAAAGCTTCTACAACCTGTGATCCTGCCAAAGTATTGGGGTCCCAATCTGGCCCTTCTGCTAGAAAAACTCTGTTAAACTCCCTTTGCCTCGCTCCCCCTCCCCCCCAGCATCACCAAAACTGCCCAAAAAGACTTCTAGCTTCAGTTTGGGACATAGAAAAGAAAGGGGCGGACACTTCCTCCTGCTCTCTCCCTGGGAGGTGCCTCCTGAAGGGGGAGGATCCAGGTCGTTCCTTTAGACTTGGGATTCATGTGAGACCAAGACCAGAGGTGAGATGCTGGGGGTGAGAACTGGGGAGGGGAAGGCTCCAATGGGGGTGCTGCAGGAGTTTCTCCCATCGAGGAGACTGTGGGAGAAGAAAGCCCTTTTACATTGTAAGGAGGCAGAAAATCCTCTTCCCCTAATGGGGCAAGGACTGGTGGGGTGGGCAGATCCTTTCAGGGTTGGGGACAGGAAAAAAGGACTACAGAATGAGATTCCACAGTGTATGCTTGCAACCAGAGAGGGGGTTTACAGACCAAAATCAACCACTGGTCTACATAAGGGAATTGGTCTGTATAACCTGGTTTTCCCGTGACCACCTGATGTACTGTGCTCTCTCCACCTGCCCTCAGCAGGGCCCTCTGCCTTATATGCTGGACCAGTGGCTTTGTTTACTGCCACTTTCTGGCTTTTCTCCCAAGATTCTGGGGAGCCCTCTGACAGCTACCGGTAACTGTGGATCTTTGGGCCCAGCATGCAGGGCAAGTGACGTAGGATCTTCCTGGAAGATTGGTGAGTGGGTTAGAAGATGATTGAGTGAGGCAGAGCTCCAGAGAATGTGAGATTAGAATTCTCAAGGTTTAGTGTAAAGGGCACTATGAAACTGCCCATTCTACAATGGGAATGCTGAAGTTGAGTAGGAGCCCAATGTCCTGAGAGTGAGATCTGAGTCCTGCATCAGCCCCCATAAAGCTAAACACAGCACTAAGACATGGGTTCACTGCTAGTGTGTCCCCCAAATCTGTGCTGTCCTTTGTTCAATAACACCCTTTGGAGGACAGGTACAGTTTGGCACCTATTGGCTATGGTTTGGCCCAGTAGGGCTCCTTCCTGTGGTGCTCCTGAGGGTAGAGAGCAGATCAGGACAGCACATTTTCTCCTCTGGGGCCCAGAGTCTCAGCTGCTCACCTGCCATCGGCCACTGCTAAAGGACATTTACCCACTAAGCAGAAAAAGCTACAAAACACTTGTAAATACAAAGAGAAATTGCCCTCAATCCTAAGAAAAGAAAAGGTCTACAAAGATTCACCCAAAGTGTCACTAGGTGAAACTTTTCATACATGTTCTGTCCATAAAGTGTCCCTTTAAGTCTCTTCTGAGATGGTCATTCTGCAAAGGCAGCAAATGTGCACTTCTTAGAGCAGGAAACTGCGTTCCACTTGGAAATGATCCTTTCCCTGCTTCTACCCAGAGATTTCTTTTCTTTCTTTTTTTTTTATTGTTTCACATTTCATCTTTATTTTTGTTTATTATTAAATCATAGCTGTGTACATTAATATGATCATGGGGCACCATACACTGGTGTTATAGACCGTTTGACACATTTTCATCACACTGGTTAACATAGCTTTCCTGGCAGCCAAGAACACAGTAAGCAAAGCAAGCAAACAGCCCTCAAAATGGGAGAAGATATTTGCAGGTTATGTCTCCGACAAATGTTTAATAACCAGAATCCACAGAGAACTCAAACATATAAGCAAGAAAAGAACATGATCCCATCACAGGCTGGGCAAGGGCCTTGAAGAGAAACTTCCCTGAAGAAGATAGGCGCATGGCCTACAGACATATGAAAAAATGCTCATCATCTTTAATCATCAGAGAAATGCAAATAAAAACTACTTGGAGATATCATCTAACTCCAGTAAGATTTCTTTTCTTTTCTTTTTTTTCCCCACAAGTTGGCAGTTTCAGCTCAGGTGACACATTGTGTCAAGAAAGACTTGTGAGTATTCTGTAAGAGGACTCTGTGAATAGGTTTTCAGTGGGAAGCTAAACAGAACTTTTGCCCATCACCTGGAAGCTGGGAGCTCTAAGTAGGAAATATTTGTGTGGAAAAAGAGGAGCTGGGCACTTTCATGCTGGATTGAGAGGCCTTATCCAGCAGCACACATCCTCTACCCCAGGCTGTGGAGGGGAAGGTGAGCAAGGTGAAAGAGACACACGTTCTGAAAGAAACCTTCTCAAGCTGGGTGCCTGTGGGAAGGGAGATGGAAGCTTCTGCCTAGTGGGAGGTCAGCTGGGGCAGTGGGGCAGTGGCAGGGTAAGCTCTTTTTTCCAGGTTGTGATGGTGAGGGTTGTGGGGATGACGAGGGGGTGGCAAAGATGAGGTCCTGTCTGAGACACTTCTGGGATTGTGGTGGGTGGTGGGCCACGGTGGGGTGTGCTGCCTCCATGAGCAAGGCTGATCTTATCCCCATGTCCTTGGTCAAGGGATGTTTGGGCTGCTCCCTGCTGCTGATGGTCTAGTTCTGAGAGGCCTCAGTCACAAGTATGTGCTGCTCACAAAAACCAGCCCTGGACAGGAGGTTCTTCCTGTGGGATCTATTTCCTTTTCTTGGGGCACTGACTTAGGGGACTTGGAGGCAGCAGAAGTCTGTCACTGGCTGTCTAGGAATTGGTCCGCTGGCAATTTCTCACCATTTCTGCCCCAAAGTAGGGAGAACCTGACCCAAAGTCAGCCAGATATCAGAGAAGTTGGAGGGTCCTAAATTGGCCTGTTAGCCACCACAGACTAATGGCAAGGTGTGGGCTTTGGCATACAGAGAGGGGCGGCCACTATGAGGCCCACATCCTGACTGCAGAGCAAGCCAGCAGCTCACTGTAGATGGGGCCTCTGTTCCAGGTCCTCAACATCATCCTTCAGGGCCTGGCCATGCATCTCTGGCAGCAGTATGCAAAGCAAGCCTGCCACAATGGGGAAATTGCCAATGATGAGCAGGGGCAGGCCCACGTGGTACTCCTCCAGCAGGATCACCAAAGTGTGATGATGGCCCCAATCTGTGAGAAGATGCCCACCAGCCACATGCTCATCTGCCTGGGGGAGGCCAGGGCAGGCTGAGCATATATGTTCCCACCTTCAGGCCACACTCTGGTCCAGCTTACTTCCTTGGGAGAGCCAACACCCATTCTGGCAGGGTTCCCAACTCCCTTCAGCTGTCATACACAGCAAAGGGACCCCTAAAGGCCCCTGTCTCAGCCTGAGCCCCCGCATGTCCCAACCCCTCCCCCCTCGGGTTAATTCCTCAAACAGGTTTCAGAATAGAACAAGGAAGTTCCCTGAGTTCCCAAGAACTCCTAGCAACAGGTAAAACAATGGTAGAACTTACCCCAACCACTAGCAATGGCTTAACAATAGTGGAAAGCTTACTCAAGCAAAATTTCCCAAGCCAAGTTTGTCCACATGCCAGCTGCCATGATGTAATCCCCTGACTTGCTGTAACTGGTGCCAAACCTCCTGACTTGCTGTAACCTCACCCTCGTGCCAACCGCCACGCTGTAGCCCCCCTGAACCAACTCTGTAACCCCACCCCTGAACTAACCAATGGCCACATTCTGCTTCTATTTTTTCTTGGCTTGCCACAACAGCACAAAAATGGTATAAAAGACAGTCTGCTTTTCTCTTCAGGGCTGTTTGCCTGTGGGCGGTTGCCCGCCTGAACAGGTGTAATAAATCACCATCTGATTTATACCTGAAGTGGGGTCTGAATCTTTCTTACAGGTGGCAAACGAGCATAACACAGCTTATCCAGCATTCCTGCTCCTTGCTGCTTCTGCCTCCTCCAGGCCTGTCTCTCTCTGCCTACTCTACTCCTGCTCACCTGTCAAAGGCTGCACCTCCTGAGCACCATTCCCCTTAGAAGTCCATTCACTCTTAGAAGTCCTGGCAGGGTCGGGGCATGGCCTACTTCCATTATTTGTCCTCCCTCAGTGTGGGGACAACTGGAGGGCTTGGGCTGGATTTCTAGCTTCCCTGGGCTCTGCCCAGCACTGCTGTCCTGGAGCCAGCCCCCATAGCTGTTTGTCAATTGTTTTTATTTCTGAGTAATGTCTTGGGTCTTGGCTAATCGAGGTTTTTTCTGATTCAATATAAAACGAAGTATTATTTTTTTCAAGATCTTTAAAGTATGACAGTGGAGCTTTAATAGGGATTGCATCAAAATTATATATTGCTTTGGATAGTATGGACATTTCAACAGTGTTAATTCTTCTCAGCCATGAGCATGGTATATTTTTTCCATTTGTTAACATCTTCAGCTATTTCTTTTCTTAGAGATTCATAGTTCTCTTTATAGAGATCTTTCACATCCTTTGTTAGGTAAACTCCCAAATAGTTCATCTTCTTTGGCACTACTGTGAATGGAATAGAGTCCTTGACTGTTTTTTCATCTTGACTATTGTCGGTGGCTAAGACTTCCATTACAATGTTAAAAAGTAGGGGAGACAATGGGCAACCTTGCCTGGTTCCTTATCTAAGTGGAAATGATTTCAATTTAACTCCATTCAATAGGATATTGGCTGTGGGTTTGCTGTAGATGGCCTCTATCAGTTTAAGAAATGTCCCTTCAGCCGGGCATGTTGGCTCACGCCTGTAGTCCCAGCACTGTGGGAGGCCGAGGTGGGTGGATTGCTAGAGCTCAGAGGTTCAAGACCAATATCAACAGCAGTGAGCCAGAGTAAGACCTTGTCTCTAACAACATCAAAAACAGCCAGATGTTGTGGTGGGTGTCTGTAATCCCAGCAACTGGGGAGGCAATGGGAAAGAGCATTGCCAGAGGAAGAAAAAAAAAAGAAATGTCCCTTCTATACCAATTTTCTTAAGTGTTCTGATCATGAAGTGATGCTGGATATTATCAAAGGCTTTTTCTGCATCAATTGAGAGAATCATATGGTCTTTGCTTTTTAATTTGTTTATTTGATGAATTATATTTATAGATTTACCTATATTGAACCAGCCTTGAGATTCTGGGATAAAACCCACTTGATCATGGTGTATAATTTGTTTGATGTGTTGCTGGATTCTTTTTGTTAGGAACTTGTTGAATATTTTCACATCAATATTCATTAGTGATATTGGTCTATAATTTTTTTTTTTTTGTTGGGCCTTTTCCTGGTTTGGGGATCAAGGTGTTGTATGCTTTATAGAATGTGTTGGATAGTCTTCCTTCTTTTTCTATATTTTGGAAAAGGTTGAGTGATATAGGTACTAGTTCCTCTTTAAAGGTTTGGTAGAACTCTGTCATAAAGCCATCTGGTCCCGGGCTTTTCTTTTTAGGGAGATTTTGTATAGTTGATGCTACTTCAGAACTTGATGTAGGCCTGTTCAACATTTCCACTTGGAAGTCTTGGAAGGTGGCATGCTTCCAAGTATTGGTCAATTTCCTTCAGATTTTCATATTTCTTAGACTAAAGTTTCTTATAATATTCATTTAGGATTTTTTAAATTTCTGTGGAGTATGTTGTTATTTTGTCTTTACAATTTCTGATTGATGAAATTAGAGATTTTACTCTTTTTTTTCCTGGTTAGGTTAACCAAAGGTTTATCTATTTTATTTATTGACCTTTTCAAAAAACCCATCCCTTTGATTTATTGATCTGTTATATAATTCTTTTGTTTTCAATTTCATTTAATTCTGCTCTAATTTTGGTTATTTCTTTCTATCTGCTGGGATTGGGGGTGGAATATTCTTCCTTTTCCAGTTAGTTGAGATGTCCCATTAAGTTATTAACTTCCTCTCTTTCCGTTCTCTTGAGGAAAGCTTGCAGTGCTATAAATTTCCCTTAGGATTGCCTTTGCAGTATCTCAGAGGTTCTGATAATTTGTGTCTTCATTATCATTTTGTTTCAATAATTTAGTAATTTCCTGCTTAATCTTGTCTATGACCCAGCTATCATTCAGCATAAGGTTATTTAGCTTCCATGTTTTTGTATAAGTATGTAGATTCTGGTTGTTACTGAGTTCAACTATTATTCCATGATGGTCTGAGATGATGCAAGGAATAATTTCTATTCTTTAAATTTGCTGAGGTTAGACTTGTGACCTAAGATGTGATCAATTTTGCAGTATGTTCTGTGGGCTGATGAGAAGAATGTATATTCAGTTTAGTTAGGATGAAATGTTCTATAGATGTCTGTTAAATCCAAATGTTGAATGGTTAAGTTTAAATCTAAAATTTCTTTGCTCAGCTTCTTACTAAAGGATCTATCTAATGCTGCCAAAGGAGTGTTAAAATCTCCAACTATTATGGTGCTGGAGGAAATCAAGTTGATCATGTCTGTTAGTATTTCTCTTATACATTGAGGCACGTTCTGGTTGGTGCATAAATGTTAATAATTGAAATCTCATTATGTTGAGTGTTACCCTTAACAAATATGAAGTGACCATTCTTATCTTTCCTTACTTTTATTGGTTTAAAGCCTATTGTACCTGCAAATAAAATTGCAGCACCTGCTTTTTCTGCTTTTCATTTGCCTGAAATATAGATGACCATCCCTTCACCCAGAGTCTATATTTATCTTTTAAGGCAAGGTGAGATTCTTGTATGCAGCAGAAATCTGGCCTGAGTTTTTGTATCCAGTCAGCAAACCTGTTCCTCTTTAGAGAACAATTTAAGCCATTCACATTAATTGAAAATATTGAGAAGCCTGGTAGAATTTGGGGTATTGAGTTTTTCAAAGGTCCAGTGGACATTTTTAATCCTTTTTGCCACTTTGGAAGTTGACATTTGATCAAAAGTTTCTGAGTGAGATTACTTTTGTGGTGGACGGTTGCACTAGTCATTATGGAGGATAGGTCTAAGAATATCCTGGAGAGCCGTTTTATTTATGGCAAATTTCTTCAATATTTGAATGTCATTAAAGTATTTAATTTCTCCATCATAAATGAAACTCAGTTTCACTGAATACAGGATCCTGGGTTGAAAGTTATTTTGTTTTAGGAGATTCAAAGTCAATGACCAAATATTATCTATTCTTTGATACTTTGGGGAAAAAATAATAAGAAGTTAATTGGTGAATCCATACTGAACCTCAGAGTCAAAGCATTCTGTAATAGACATACTCTTATTTGACAATGTGAATTTTACTTTCTTTGCATAACTATTATTATTATTGCTTAACACTTCATTACAGAAATCATCTAATTTCTTTTCTGAGTGTATTTGTCTTCATTCGTTATTTGCGAGCTTTTTGTTTCTGGTCCCTATCTTAAACATTGTTATTGTTGTTAAATTTTAAGCCTTTTTAATTATGTGAAGGTCGAGAGATCTCAGTCATTCTAATATTCTTCCCCTTGTTGGTTATGGTTTTCTTACATCTGGCTACTTGCAGAATTTTCTCCTTCATTATAACTTTGACAAAGTTAATTATAATGTGCCTAGAAGGAGTCTTATTTGAGTTCAGTCGTGCTGGGTTTTTGAAACTCTTTGCTATCAGAATTTCAGAATCTCTTGGCATGTCTGGAAAGTTCTCCTTCATTATCTCATGAAGAAGGGCCTTTGGGCTTCGCGGAGCAACTTGTCACCTTCAGGAATCCCTATAAGGCAAATATTAGTTTTCTTTGAATTATCCCATAGCTCTCTGAGAGAATGATCCATTTTTGCTCTCCATTTCTCTTCCTCTCTGAGTGCTTGAGAGTGTTCAAAACCTTTGTTTTCAATGTCAGAAGTTCTTTCTTCTCCATTCTGGTATGGAGGGATTCTACTGTATATCTCAGATCTCTGAGGGCTGAAAATTCTGTCTCAATGTGTCCAAATCTTTGGTGAGTTTTGTCTTTGAATTCATTGAATTCTTGAGACAACTTTTTTTTTCACATTTACAGTTTTCTTTATTTTCTTTTTTTTTTATTGTTAAAGGATAGCTGTGTACATTAGTGCAATCACCTGTACCCATTCTAAGATGCACCACAAATGTGGCCCCACCCATTACCCTCCCTCCACCAAAACCTCCCCCCTCCCTTCCCCTGCCTTGGCCCTTTCCTCATAGTCTTGTGCTATACTTGGGATATAGCCTTCATGTGAAAGCTATAATTTAGCTTCATAGTAGGGCTAAGTACATTGGATACTTTTTCTTCCATTCCTGAGATACTTTGCTAAGAAGAATATGTTTCAGCTGCATCCATGTAAACATGAAAGAGGTAAAGTTTCC